>OZ024751.1:411545-427699 GCA_964016885.1 Eledone cirrhosa
CCATCATTACCATCACTATCACAACCATCCTACCAACACCACCACCACCACCACAACAACATACAACATCACCACCACTACCACCACCACAACCATCACTACCAACACCAGCACCATCACCACCACCACAACCATCACTACCAACACAACTTCCACCACCACCGCCACCATCATTACCAACACCACCACCACAACAACATACATCACCACCACATACATCAACCATCACTACCAACACAACTTCCACCACCACCGCCACCATCATTACCAACACCACCACCACCACCACAACAACATAACCACCACTACCACAACCATCACTACCAACACCACCACCATCACCGTCACTACCAATACCACCACCATCACCACCACCACGACCATCACAACTTCCACCACCACTGCCACCATCATTACCAACACCACCACCACCACAACAACAACATACATCACCACCACCACAACCGCCATAGTTTACCCTGGGGTATCACAGCTATGAGCCAGTCTATATGAGTGGAGTAGTGAGAGTGGTGACGGGGGATAGAGGCAGATTAAAGGGGGAGGGGAGAGAAGCTGCACAATGGTGGCCCTTCTAACCCCCCCCCATTACAATCAGTACCCTACACCACCACCCCACCCATCCCTACTTTACATTCTTTACAACTGTAAATAAGGACATTAGAGGATTTTTTTAATAAAACAATTCATATTATATTGATAATGACTTGGGGGGAGGGGGGGATCTATATGGATCCCCTCCCCACTCACACCTTTGTTATATAGCAGCTGGTATGACTACTGCTAACACATAACTACTACTACTACTACTACTACTACTACTACCATTACAGCAACAACCACCATCACTATTACTACTGCTACTACTACTATTAGCACCACCACTACAGCCATCATCACTACTGTTACTGTTAGTATTACAGAAACTACCACCATCACTACAACTACTACTAGAAGCACCACCACCACTACCACTACCGCCTCCACCACCACTACAGCCAACATCACTACTATTACTGCTACTACCACCACCACTACCACCACCACCACCACCACCACCATTACAGCCACGACTACCATTAGTACTACTACTATATATCAGATATCTACAGCTGTGTTATAGTTACTAATAAACAAAATGTGGACTCTGCCAGTCACATTACAAGGAGCAGTAAGTTTGTATGTGAACTGCTACAAAGGGAGTTCTTTTGTCCTCATTTCATGGGACAACCTCACTAGTGTTGGTGGTATGATAAAATACACCCTGTACACTCTATAATGTAATGGACCTGTGGTATAATAAAATACACCCAGTACACTTTGTTATGGAACTGTAGTATAATAAAATACACCCAGTACACTCTGTAATGGACCTGTGGTATAATAAAATATGCCCAGTACACTCTGTAATGGATCTGTGGTATAATAAAATACGCCCAGTACACTCTGTAATGGACCTGTGGTATAATAAAATACGTCCAGTACACTCTGTAATGGACCTGTGGTATAATAAAATACGCCCAGTACACTCTGTAATGGACCTGTGGTATAATAAAATATGAACAGTACACTCTGTAATGGACATGTGGTATAATAAAATATGAACAGTACACTCTGTAATGGACATGTGGTATAATAAAATATGCCCAGTACACTCTGTAATGGACCTGTGGTATAATAAAATACATCCAGTACACTCTGTAATGGACCTGTGGTATAATAAAATATGCCCAGTACACTCTGTAATGGACCTGTGGTATAATAAAATACGTCCAGTACACTCTGTAATGGACCTGTGGTATAATAAAATATGCCCAGTACACTCTGTAATGGACCTGTGGTATAATAAAATATGTCCAGTACACTCTGTAATGGACCTGTGGTATAATAAAATACATCCAGTACACTCTGTAATGGACCTGTGGTATAATAAAATATGCCCAGTACACTCTGTAATGGACCTGTGGTATAATAAAATACGCCCAGTACACTCTGTAATGGACCTGTGGTATAATAAAATACGCCCAGTACATTCTGTAATAGGACAACCTCATTAATACTGGTGGCATGGTAAAATAGACCCAGTACACTCTGTAATGGACCTGTCTTGAGACAAATTCACTAGCATTGGTGGTATGATTAAATACACCCAGTACAATCTGTAATGGATCTGTGGTATGTTGAAATACACCCAGTACACTCTGTAATGGACCTTTGTTGATTTCAATGATGAGTGTTGGAACAGCCTGCTCATAAATTAATGTATAAGTGGCTGAGCATACTCAAGGTTATGGTAAAGACACTTGCCCAAGATGTTATACAATATGATCAAATGTGTAACCTCATGACTGAAAAACAAACTGCTTAACCATTCAATAATACTTGTATCGACAGAAATCAATACTAAGATCCTGTACCACATGAAATTGCATAAACAAGACATTATTGAAAAGTACAAAACAGTACAATGACTGTATCATATTAAAAATTAAAGTCTTTACCCTAATACTATAAATGCTCACAACAATCTGTCTACTAGTAAAGGTACTATAAACATTTGAATTAAAAACTGCATTAAACCACATTAGCAGAAACAGCACTATGACTGCATCATAATAAAAATTAAAGTCTTTACTCTAAGTAGCAGTCAAACCACCCTTCCCAGTGAATGAAGTAAAGATACTGTAATGGAAGATAGCAAGATATGGCAAAGAAAGTGTGATATGGGAAATGTAAACTTGCTTATGTTGCCAGTCCTGTTCTAATTATAATTAGAGTGCTAATTATAATTAGAGTGATAATTATCACTCTTATCCAGCGGTATAAATCTGTGGAAATTCTACCAACCAAGAATTTGATCAGAAATCATTAGGTCTACCAAGAACTCACCCACAGATGTGTCTACACGTTACGTCAGATGAAGAGGAGACCCACACTGTTCGATCACACCCACACTGTCCAAGCTCACCCACAGATGTGTCTACACTCAACTACACTGGACGAAGAGAAGGAAACCCACACTGTCCAAGCTCACCCACAGATGTGTCTACACTATACTACGCTGGATGAAGAGAAGGAGACTCACACTGTCCAAGAAGCAGGCTCTGCTGCTGATCCCTTTTCACTCATGTAACGACACAGCCCCTATATTTCCAGCAAGGATCCCCATCATCTAATAGACCCCCTCCCCCATAACCCCATAGGAATCCCCTATAATGCTACAGAAAGATATAGTATAAGGAAGGTATATAGTAAAAGGAAGTATATGGTAAAAGGAAGAATACTTACAGATCGAAATATCATATGAAGTGGCATTGAAATATGGAAATTTAATGCTATATTATTGGTGACTTGGACGGCAAAGAACATCATTACCATTACAACATAGTTCCTAAAAGAGAGAAAAATGGAAAATTGCAGATCAGTTTAAATGTAAAGAAATATATATACAAGTCAACGGCCTATGCTATCACTACTGGCTGCTTTTCGATATGAGGGATGGAGTAAGGAATTTCTGGAGAGTCTGAAGAATCTGGACACTCGATGACAATGCCAAAGATAACGACAAATTCACCTCATGCTGCCGGACGAAGGGGCAAGGCCCCCCCCCCCTCTTTGTTTCGGCCGCGGATGGCCAACATAACCCCAAACTCATTCCCCTCACCCCTCCCTGTGCCCCATCCTCCAAACACAATCCAAAACTTCAGAGTTGGTACCATGAACGTAGGCACCTTAAAAGGCCGCTCTAACGAGGTTGTAGAATTGCTTGAACGTAAGGAGGTTGATGTTTGCTGTATCCAAGAGACCAGGTGGAGGGGCGGGTCTGCTAGATTCATTGTGGGTAAAAAACGTTGCTATAAGCTTTTCTGGGTGGGGAATGACAATGGGATAGGTGGGGTAGGAATCATGTTAGCAGAAAAATGGGTGGATAAGATAATAGATGTAAATAGAGTGAATGACAGAATAATTAAAATAAGACTTGTTCTAAACAGAACTACTGTGACAGTAATATCTGCATACGCGCCCCAATCAGGACTGCCTGGCGCTATAAAAGACAGATTCTATGAGACACTGATGCTCACTACCTCCCAAATAACCGACAGTGACTATATAATTATTGCTGGCGACCTAAATGGTCACGTTGGACAACATTGTGACGGCTATGACGGAATCCACGGAGGCTATGGGTTTGGTACTAGAAACGAGGAAGGCTCCAGAATCCTTGAATTCTGTGATGCAAACAACCTAACTATCTGTAACACTAACTTCAAAAAACGAGACAATCACTTGATCACCTACAGATCAGGAGAACATACCAGCCAGGTAGATTATATCCTTACCAGAAGACGTGACAGAGTGTCTGTTGTAAACACTAAATCCCTCCCCCATGAAGAATGCACCTCCCAACATAGACTTATAATTAGCGACCTCATAGTCAGGACGAGACGTACTAGACAGCAGAAGAGGACTATCCTCAGGAGAAAAATATGGAAGCTAAAGGATCCCACAGCCAGAAATAAATTTCAAAGCATATTACTTGATGCTTTCGACAGTAAGGAAGAGCAATTAGAGTCGTACAAGGTAGAGGAACAGTGGGAATTCCTGAAAGCAAACCTGCTGATGGCGGCAGACGAAGTCTGTGGCTGGAGCAGGCCTGTAGGCAGGAGGAGAGTAACATGGTGGTGGAACAGTAAGGTGGAGGGGTAAATCAAGGCCAAAAAGCAGGCTTGGAAAGCATGGCAGGATGGGGGAAGTAGAGAAGACTATCAAGTGGCCAGGAGGGAAGCTAGGAGACAAGTGTACTTCGCAAGAAGGGAAGCAGAGGAAAGAAAGTTCAAGCATGTTCTACAACGCGAGGACCAAAAACGTGAGGTGTTCAGGATTGCTAGGCAATGTGTCAAGGAAAACCGTGATATTGTCGGGGAGAAATGTGTACTTAATGATGATGGTGTACTTGCCATCACTGACGCTGATAAGAAGGTAGTTTGGAAGTGTCACTACGAAAGGCTACTAAATGAGGAGAATAAATGGGAGAAAGACAGTCTCCTTCACATCGACCCAATAGAGGGACCAGCAGTGTTAGTCGAAGGTAGTATAATAAGTAAGGCAATCAAAGATATGAAGACGGGTAAGGCGGCTGGGCCTTCGGAAATAGTTGCTGAGATGCTGAAAGCCTCCGGTACGGTGGGACACACCATGGTCACCCGGATAGTAAACCAAGTCATACAGAATGGGGTTGTTCCGAAGGACTGGCGTAGCAGTATCATCGTTAACTGTTACAAGGGTAAAGGAGACGCCCTAGATAGGAGTAACTATAGAGGCATTAAATTAATCGACCAGGTCATGAAGGTCACGGAAAAAGTAATAGCGCAACTAATCAGAGAGAGAATTGATCTAGATGAAATGCAGTTCGGGTTTGTGTCAGGCAAAAGTACCACAGACGCTCTTTTCATTGTACGACAACTACAGGAGAAGTACCTAGCTAAAAGTAAACCCCTATACTTAGCTTTTGTCGACTTCGAGAAAGCCTTCGACAGAGTCCCTCGTTCCATTATCTGGTGGGCTCTTAGAAAACTAGGTGTTGACGAATGGCTTGTGAGAGCCATACAAGCCATGTATAAAGAAACAGTCAGCAAGGTTAGAATTAACAACGAATATAGTGAAGAGTTTAGCGTAAAAGTTGGTGTCCATCAGGGCTCTGTTCTTAGCCCCCTACTAATTATTATTTCCCTTCAGGCTATAACAGAGGAGTTCAAGACCGGCTGCCCATGGGAACTCCTATACGCAGATGATCTAATGCTCATAGCTGAATCAATGGCCGAGCTAGAGAAGAAATTCCAAACATGGAAGCACGGCCTAGAATCAAAAGGCCTTAAAATTAACCTGGCTAAGACTAAAGTTCTAGTTTGTAGGAAAGAAAATAAGGCGCCGGTCCCCTCCGGGAAATGGCCATGCTCAGTGTGTAGGAAAGGCGTAGGTAGAAACTCCATTTTATGTCCCAAATGCAAAGTATGGGTGCATAAAAGATGTAGTGGGATCACAGGTAAGCTAACTAAGAACACAGATTTTACATGTGGCCGGTGCTCTGGTGCAATAAGTAGCAGCAAGTGCCCACAGAATACTAGCTCTTTCAATTGCGTAGAGGGTTCTATAGAAATAGTGGACAGCTTCCGTTACCTGGGTGACAAAATCAGCAGTGGGGGAGGGATGCTCTGAAAGTACAGTAGCTAGAGTCAGAACTGGATGGAAAAAGTTCAGAGAGCTTATACCACTATTAGCTGCTAAAGGGTTCTCCCTAAAAATGAAAGGCAGGTTGTATGATGTCTGCATACGAACAGCAATGTTGCATGGCAGTGAGACCTGGGAATTGTGTGCAGAGGATATACGCAGACTAGAGAGGAACGAAGCTTGCATGCTCCGCTGGATGTGTAATAGTAATATACGTGAACGGCAAAGCATAAACGAACTAAGGAAAAAATTAGAAATAAGAGGGATCAGATGTTGTTTACTCGAGAGAAGGCTACGTTGGTATGGTCACGTGATGCGCATGAAAGACGACAGCTGTATAACAAAGTGCAGGGCAATAAAGATACATGGTAGCCACGGAGTAGGCAGACTCAGGAAAACCTGGGACGAGCTGATAAACTCCGACCTCACACACTTGCACCTCTCCAAGACAATGTCACTGGACCGAGACCTTTGGCGGTACTCAGTAACAGAGAAGACCCGCCTTACCTAAATACAAAGTAAAACCTACTACAGTCAGTAGGCATCTCTAACAAAATACACCCCCGTCCCACCACCCACACCCCATCCACACCGCCCCCTTCAATGCAAAGTTATGTTGGTGCCACAACATCCAGGCCGAAACAAATGAGATCGTGTAGGTGTCACGACAAAAAACACACAGTCACGCTGTAATCTGGCCGTGTAGGCAACACGGTAAAAACCTCCCAGTCCCACACTGTAAATGTGGTTGGTGTTAGGAAGGGCATCCAGCTGTAGAAAACACGCCAGACAGTCCACGCTGTAATGTGGCCATGTAGGCAACACGGTAAAAACCTCCCAGCCCCACACTGTAAATGTGGTTGGTGTTAGGAAGGGCATCCAGCTGTAGAAAACCCGCCAGACAGTCCTATGCGGGCAAGACAACCACTCTTGCTTCAAGTGGGAAAACCCCCGTCCAAACCCATGCAAGCGTGGAACAGGGACGTTAAACGATGATGATGATGATGCATAGGCTGGAGAGAAATGAAGCTACCATGATTTGTTGGATATTCAATGTAAATGTGAGAGAAAGACAGAGCTTGGATGAACTGAGGGAGAAGTTGGGTTTAAGAGGAATCAGAAATGGTGTGCAAGAAAGAAGACTGTGTTGGGATGGACATATGATGTGCATGGACAATGATCTCTAAGTGAAGAAATGCTAGGAAATCCCAGTGGAAAGAAGCCACAGTAGAATTAAATCAAGAAAGACCTGGGCAGAGGTAGTGAGAACAAATCTCAAAAAATGGAGAGATGCTGTGCAGAAAAGGACCCATCCAACCCATGCGAGCATGTAAAAACTGACATAAAAATGATGATGATGATAATGATGAGAAAAAAACAGTTGAAAATGGAACTGGAGTCTTTAAGAAGGTTTATTAATAAATCTTGAAACAGTGCGGTTAAGTTATTCTAAATAAAATTTTCTTAAAGACTCCAATTGCATTTTCAACTTTTTCCTATATTTTTACCTGTGTGGGACATAAAAAAATCCTTACTTTCTTATATGAATACAATATATATATATATAGAGAGAGAGAGAGAGAGAGAGACAGAAAAGGTGAAATTGGAAATAGCACGGAAAATATATTTAAGGGTCTGTTTTCCTTTTTTTATCCTTTGTTTGATTCGTCAAAGTGACATTATTGAAAAGATGACATTATTGAAAAAATGAGAGAGACAATTCTTTTAAAAAAGAGTTTTATAATGTATATAAAGTATTACCGGTTTCAATGTATTATTAATATATGGATTGGCAGTATCGGTAGAGGGCCGGACGCCATGCTTTGAGGCATAGAGTTACTGCCCTTGCCATTCTGCGTTCAAATCCCACCGAGGTTAACGTTGCCTTTCATCCTTACGGGGCCGATAAAATAAAGTACCAGTAATGCACTGGGTAATTGCTGGCTTTGTGCCAAAAGTAGAAACAATTATTTATATATATATATATATATACATATATATATATATATATATACATATATATATATATATATATACATATATATATATATACATATATATATATTCATATACATCATCATCATCATCATCATCATCATTTTACGTCCGCTTTTCCCTGCTTGCAAGGGTGGGACGGGAACTGATTCTGGCTTGATTTCTACAGCTGGATGCCCTTCCTAACACCAACCTCATTTACAGTGAGTGCTGGGTGCTTTTTTGCTGTGGCACCTATACGACCACTTTGCAGTGGAATGATATGGACCCCAGTCCCTATCATCTCATTTTTACAGCTGAGTAAACTGGAGCAATGTGAAATAAAGTGTCTTGCTCAAGGAAACAACACATCACCTGGTCTGAGAATTGAACTCACAACCTTTCAATTGCAAGCCCAATGCTCTAACCACTAAGCCATGTGCCTCCATGAACATACATATTCATATACATACATCAGAGGATGAGATAGATGGATGGTTGTAAACCCAAAAGCTTTCCCTAGTAAGGAATGTACCTCCCAACATAACTTAGTTGTCAGCGACCTCATTGTCAGAACTAGACAAACTTGGAAACAGAAGGAAACTTGGAGAAGAAAGATATGGAAGCTGAAAGACCCCTCAGCCATTAACAGATTTAAAGATATCTTACTCGACGCCTATATTAGTAAAGAAGAACAAATAGAGACATTCAATGTAGAAGAGCACTGGGAGTTCCTAAAAAATAACTTACTAAAGGCAACAGACGAGATCTGTGGTTGGAGCAAGACCACAGGGAGGAGGAGAGTGACTTGGTGGTGGAACAATAAGGTAGATGAGGCAATTAAGGCTAATAGACAGGCATGGAAAGAATGGAAGAACGGGGGAAGTAGGGTACATTATATAGAGACCAGGAGGGAAGCTAAGCGACAAGTATACTTAGCTAGAAGGGAAGCAGAGGATAGAAAATTCAAGCATGTTTTGCAACGTGAGGACCAGAAATAGGAGGTGTTCAGGATTGCGACACAGTGTGTTAGAGAGAATTGTGATGTCATTGGAGAGAAGTGTATCCGGAATGATAAAGGTGAGCTTGCCCTCACAAGTGCTGAGAAGAAAGATGCGTGGAAGACCCATTATGAAAGATTACTAAATGAGGAGAATGAATGGGAGAAAGAGACCCTACCCCAAGTGAACCCTATAGAGGGGCCAGCAGTACAAGTCAGCAGCAGCGTAGTAAGTAAGGCAATTAAAGATATGAAGACTGGAAAGGCAACCGGTCCATCGAGTATAGCTGCCAAGATGCTGAAAGCATCTGGGTCGGTAGGTCACACCATAACCACACGTATTGTTAACCAGGTAATACTAGAGGGTGTCATACCAAAGGATTGGTGCAGCAGCAGCATTGTCAACTGCTACAAGGGTAAAGGTGATGCACTAGATAGAGGAAACTAAAGAGGTATAAAGCTGATGGACCAGGTCATGAAAGTAACAAAAAGAGTTATAGCACAGTTGATTAGGGACCGGGTAAAACTAGGTGAGATGCAATTTGGGTTCGTGCCAGGAAAAGGCACCACTGATGCCCTCTTCCTTGTGAGGCAGTTACAGGAAAAGTACCTAGCTAAAAGTAAGCCAACTTACCTGGCATTTGTCGATCTGGAAAAAGCCTTCGACAGAGTGCCTCGTTCTATAATCTGGTGGGCTCTTAAAAAACTAGGAGTAGATGAATGGCTTGTGAAAGCTGTACAAGCCATGTATAGGGTAGCAGTCAGGAAAGTTAGGGTTAACAATGACTATAGCGAGGAATTTAGCATACAGGTTGGTGTCCACCAGGGCTCTGTTCTTAGCCTTCTCCTGTTCATTATAGTGGAGGAGTTTAAGACTGGATGCTCATGGGAACTTCTGTATGTGGATGATCTTACACTTATAGCTGAATCTATGGCGGAACTAAAGAAGAAATTCCAAACATGGAAGCAGGGATTAGAAAGAAGGGGGCTCAAACTCTCCCAAACCACCACATACACCCACTCTACAACACACTCCCCCAAACCACCACCATGTACACCCACCCTACACCACACTCCCCCAAACCACCACCATGTACACTCACCCTACACCATCCTCCCCCAACCCCACCACCACATACACCCACCCTACACCACACTCCCCCAAACCACCACCACATACACCCACCCTACACCACACTCCCCCAAAACACCACCATGTACACCCACCCTACACCACACTCCCCCAAACCACCACCATGTACACCCACCCTACACCACACTCCCCCAAACCACCACCATGTACACCCACCCTACACCACACTCCCCCAACCCCACCACCACATACACCCACCCTACACCACACTCCCCCCCAAACCACCACCATGTACACTCACCCTACACCACACTCCCCCAACCCCACCACCACATACACCCACCCTACACCACACTCCCCCCCAAACCACCACCATGTACACCCACCTCACCCTATCAGTTTCCACTGATATCATAAATTGGTAGATAGGTAAGGGAGAGAGAAAGAAGTAGGGAGGCAGGAAAGTGATGGAAGAAATTTGCTCATCATCTGTTGCTATGACTACAAGCTATAGTAACTGCAGATGTAGGTAGTAGGTAGATGATGCTGTTTCTTCATTTCAGATCTCCAAACAGATAGCAAATATTATCAACATCATTATCATCTTCATCATCATTTTATATTCGCTTTTCCATGCTTGCATGGGTTGGACAAGTCTTCTCTAGTACAGCTTCCCTCCACTTGTCATCTAAATTAGAAAACTAATTTCTACGGCTTACATTTTCTATGAACTCCATAACTCGTCAAAGTTCGATGCTTTTCATACAACGTTGTTTACATTTAAAAGATGTACAAATTATTTTTCTAATTTGGATGGGGGATTGTTGTAAGAGGTCGTTTAGTTCAATGGTTCGAGCTGGCAACTGACTTGGTAGACACCCACAGATTATTAACCATCTTCCCAACAACAACCTTGAACACCTTTTTAACTTCCATATGTCTAACACCCATGGACATGCTTACAAAATCAGAAAACAGTACAGCTACCATGACTTCCGGAAACATTTTTTTACGCTCAGAGTTGCTGAAGCATGGATCAAACTACCTGCCTCAGTTGTTAGCTGTCGGGACACTGCATCTTTCAAAACTTCCATGCTTCCCAAAATTCGCCAACACTACACCTGATATTTCCCTGGCACACACACACGTGTGTGTGTGTGTGTGTGTGTCTGTGTGTGTATCATGACTCACACACTGTTCACTTTGCTGACATTTGCACATCAATCTACATACTATACATGCACCTTTGATGAGTTATAGTGCACCTCAACACTGTACACATTAATTTTCATTATTATTATTATTATTGATTCCTTGAAACGGCTGCTGGCCACATTTATTCATCCATAGGGATATTTTGCCCAATTTTCTAGGCTATTATTTGTGACAACCAACAGTGTTTGTGGTTATTTATCTATCAGAGTTTCTGGCATTTTCTATGAACTTCATAACTCCTTAGCGCTTCGAAAGTCCAATGCGTTTACATACAATGTTGTATGATTTAATGTGAAAACTCGAATAGAGAGACATTATGTATATTTAGTTTGAATTACATTTTTTATCTATACGTAGTAGAATACTATAGATGCACAAAATACAAAGATACAAAGGTCAGTTGACCAAGATACTCTCATATATTATATATGTCATTCACTATTTTGTAATGATTAAATGCTCAGATTTATTCCTTGAATTTTTTTTTAGCTTATTCTTAGGTGATAAGGCGCATGTTTGAAATTATCTCAAACATGACATGTAATTTTAAATGTTATATATATATATATATATATATATATATATATATATATATATATATATATGTGTGTGTGTAGAAGTTATATTTAATTTGTTGGGATACAACAAGCAAATATTTTTATAACTGATATAAAGGACTCAACAAATTTTTGGAGTAAAAATACAATATATTAACAAATGGAAACTATATTTATAAAACCATATATCGGGAGCTTCCAACCGACATGGTCACATTCTTTAAGGGTATGTCAATATTTGTTTATAAAACTGATCTATATTATATTTTATCTGATGAAAGCGCACCATAATTTGCTTTGGTGTCCTTGAAATATGTATAATGAAATAAATATGGTTTTATAAATATAGTTTCCATTTGTTAATATATTGTATATATATATATATATATTATTCAGAATATTAATAAATGAAGACATTCACATAATCAAAATATATGTCTTATTATATATATTTCGAAGGTACTGTGCTGTTTTTTTCAGTACGTCCTCGTCAGATAAAATACATGTAAAAACAGCACAGTACCTTCGAAATATATATAATAAAACATATATTTTGATTATGTGAATGTCTTCATTTATTAATATTCTGAATAATATTAATAACTCCAGAAAACTTCTTTGTAGAGTGCTTTTAATCTATTGTAAAACTATATTCATTGAGTAATCAATGAACCATATTAATCTTTGGTTAAATATATATATATATATATATATATATATATGCAAGTAAGACCATGAAACACACAAATCAAAACACAGATACACCCAGAACAAACGCTAGTAATCATCAATACCCTATATGTAAATAATACACTCAGAAAATAAACGATAAACAAAACATCTAGTAGACAAGACCATTGGATTCTTAAAAACCAATCATGAACTAAATGTCTATATTAGAACTAAGACATCCCCCCACAATCCCTGCCATCTTCAGAATATTCCAACCCCTGACCTACTCTAAATATGAGTATATATAGGCTGCGGTACTGGGAACAAGAAGACCAGAAAACAAAGAAGTACTCTATACATGGTATGATGCAGAGTGGGTATATTAGTAAAAGTATGTGTGTGCTTGCATGTGTGTGTAGGGGTGTCTGTGTGTATGTGTGTGTGTGGGGGGGTGTATGTGTGTGTGCGTGCGGGTGTTTGTGTGTGCATGTGTGTGTGTGTGCAGGTGTTTGTGTGTGTTGATGCCACTGCCTTCTGTGATGTTCAGTCAAAAGTCGAGCAGGACAAGGCATCAGGTATCAGAAGGAGGGTCTATACTAAATTTGATATGTTCATCCAGCATAGAGTTACGTCCCTTTATGATCTGAGTTCAAATCACGCCGAGGTTAACTTTGCCTTTCATCCTTACGGGGGGGGGGGGTCGATAAAATAAAGTACCAGTAATGCACTGGGATAATTGCTGGCCTTGTGCTAAAAGTAGAAACAATTATTTATTTTGAGAACAATACCTTAACATCGGTATGAGTGGCTGGTTACAGTTACTTTGAACAGAAAGAATGAGAGAATTCTGGCTGGATACAGCTGGGTTAAATACCAAAGGGTTAAGCAAGGTACATGGCCTCAATAAAATGCACTCGATAGAGCATAAGAACTTATTTAAGCATGATGTAGACCTTCTGATGTACCTGAGCAATTATCTAAGTAAGATACATCCCTGGCCTTTCTGAGAGGTCTGTAGTTCCACTTGAGTACTGACTTAGTCAGTGAAGACTCCTCTAATCCCTACTAACAGGGAAAACAGACATTAACCCTTTTGTTACCAATCCAGCCTGACTTAGTCAGTGAAGACTCCTCTAATCCCTACTAACAGGGAAAACAGACATTAACCCTTTTGTTACCAATCCAGCCAAAACTGGATTTGATTCTATGAAATAAAATCACCTGTTTTAAAGTTTACCTCTTTAAATTAAAATCTTCCATTAAGTTACTATCTTGGTAATGAAATAATCAATAATTTTAGTAAATCCCTCAAAATTCTTCATTAACTAATTGAAATAGAGTGTATTTCATTATAAATTATGGAGGCCATGAAAGGATTGAACCAGAATGATGAGGATGAATACATACATACATATAATATATATACACATGTGTATGTATGTGTTTATGTGTGTGTGTGTGTGTGTGTGTGTGTATTATATAATTTAGTCTAAGACAGATTGATATATTTAATAGGAAGAGGGAGAGATTAGTGGTGTACTAAGGTGGGGAGAGGAGGAGAAAAGAGAGATGGGTGTAGTACTTGGAGTAGAGAGAGGGAGTGACATATAGTGAGAGATAGATATGAATAAAGAAATAGAGAGAAAGTGGTATAGAGTGGTAGTAGCGAGTGGTGTAGAACTGTTGAGAGAGGGAGAGAGAGTAAGATATATATATATATAGAGAGAGAGAGGGGGGAGTAAGATATATATCTATCTATAGAGAGAGGGTGGGGGTAGAAAGATTAGCGGTGTAGTGTCAAGAAAGAGAGAGAGATAGTAAGAGAGAGAGAGATAGTAAGAGAGAGAGAGAGAGATAGTAAGAGAGAGAGATAATAAGAGAGAGAGAGATAGTAAGAAAGAGATATAGTAAGAGAGAGAGATAGTAAGAGAGAGAGAGAGATAGTAAGAGAGAGAGATAGTAAGAGAGAAGTGATTTAGAGCAGTAAAGAGAGAGAGAGAGAGAGAAGTGCTATAGAGCATATCTATATTTGTACCTTATTTAAATAGAAGGTGGAAGAAAGAAAGAGTCAGAGTGAGAGGAGGAGGGGAGTGAACAGCTGCCAATGAGGAGACCTCTACGTGGTTACCCGGATTGCTAGAAATAGCAGCTAAATTTCCCTCAAATTGTACTGTCTTAGAAAAGGATATGTTAAATAAGATGGTTCTGGATTCCCTGTATATAAGGGAGGGGTTGAAACGGGATGGTCACGGACGGCTGGAATGTTTTTGTTAATAGGTCTGCTCAATCAAGACAGACCTCAGTTGCTCGATCTGCTAGAGATAACAGTCAAATATCCTTCATATTACAGAGAAGCAGCCAAAGAATGGAAGAAAGGGAGAGGGAGGGAGACAGCCATTCAGAAAGAGAGGGGGAGAGAGACGGGGGGGAGTCAGATATCCAGAGTGAGAGAGAGAGAGAGGCAGTCAGACATTCAGAGAGAGAGTGATATAGTATAGAGAGAGGAGTGAGATATAGTATAGAGAGAGGGGTAGAGATTAGAGAGAGAGAATGAGATATAGTATAGAGAGAGGGGTAGAGATTAGAGAGAGAGAATGAGATATAGTATAGAGAGAGGGGTAGAGATTAGAGAGAAAGATGAGGAGAAATTATACAGAGAGATATCTTGGCAATAAATGTTTATTTTCCAGAAATGCTACAAACATGAAAACATCACAAAATTGTTGTTTTTTTACAGTACACCACAGGATAGATCACACAAACACACATACACACATATATATCAACATCATCATCATCACCTTTTAATGTCCATTTTTCCACACTAGCATGGGTTAGACAAGTTGTCAGAACTGATTTGGGCTTGGTTTCTACAGCTGGATGCCCTTCCTAATGCCAATCTCATTTACAGTGAGGACTGGGTGCTTTTTGATGTGACACCTACATGACCACTTTACAGTGTGGGTTGGGTGATTTTTGACGTGACACCTACAATACCACTTTACATGATATATATATATTCTAGGGCGGGTAAAATTCCCGAGATCCATGGACGAGTTCTCTCCAGCGGTCTCTGTCCCTCATTATCGCTGCCATGTCCTGCGTCTCCAACAGACCAGTATCTGTCCTTAGGGCATCAACATACGTTAACCTTGGTCTTCCTGTTCTAGTGTGTCCATGTAGGGGCTCCCACAGGAGCACTGAGTGCAATGTCAACTCTGGATGTCGGTGAGCATGTCCAGCTAACCTCAGTCTCCTCTGTGTCACTTTTGAGCTGACTTTTGAGAGGCTCCCATACAGCTCTGAGTTTTTCATCCTCAGTGTATACTGATTAATGTTCAGAGCCATCCTCAGCATTCTCGTGTAGCACCCATCCACCATTTGAGTGAGTTTCTTG
>OZ024751.1:442899-520399 GCA_964016885.1 Eledone cirrhosa
TACTAACATAAACGTCTACACGAAAGTACATACACAGAAATAAGGGAGAGAGTAACAAAGTAGGTTAAAAGGAAAGGGGGGGGGTATCAGGCTGGTTGGCTGGTGTTCCAAAATTAGAAGAAATCGTCCAAATATTTCGATTAAGGGATAGAGAAGTCTCACAAGATATTTAGTTTTAAGAAAGTGTTAATATGGTCGGCCTTTGAAGGAGAG
The DNA here is from genome assembly GCA_964016885.1 of Eledone cirrhosa. NCBI lineage: Eukaryota > Metazoa > Mollusca > Cephalopoda > Octopoda > Eledonidae > Eledone > Eledone cirrhosa. The sequence continues at coordinate 443,113 of OZ024751.1, forward strand.
AATAAAGAGAGCCATTATTAGATAGGCAGGAGGATCCAGTGTGTGTGTATACTAAGTGTCCCCCTGTGTAACACTACCAAGAAAACAGCTTATGTTCCCCTAGTTGGACAAGGAATATTGGGAGACCATAACCATATGAGTACAACGTAGATGGGTAAACATGTGCGGTAGAGACGAGAATATTAAAACTAATACTAACACAACCTCCAGTTTCCACAAGGGGGTGGCCTTTACAAACAAATGGACTATATACACACTGGTATAAACGGACTATATACACTTACATCCATATACACACACTGGTATAAACGAACTATATACACTTACATTCATGCACATACACTGATATAAACGTACATGTACACACAATCAGAATTAAACGAAACAGCACACGCACATATACAGGAACAAACACGCATACACTATATATATATGATTCAATGTAAGTATAAAGCTAGCTTATACACACAATATATATATATACATGGGAAAAGTTACACAATATACATGCATACACACACACAGAGATATATATCTCTACACATACGATTCGCCATATATATATATATATATATACACAGGAACAAATCCTCACATATATATATATATACGATTCACATTAAACAAAAAGACATCACACACACACACTATATATATGTGTTAGATATACATATAGAGACTTGTGTCCAGAGAGATTAGACCAGAAAAGAAGATATTTGAGATGACCAGGCAGTGTATATGAGGGTCTGTGTTGGTCAGTTGTGGTTTTATGTAACACCTAACGTAATAGGACCCTCCCCAACCAGGGATAGGACTGGACAGTGAAATTTTGGCCATGGGCTCTCAAACTACAATTTCAAAAAATATATTTAACATACAATGTGACAGTCTTTGAGAGATGTTTTTTTTTTAATATTTTTTTATATTTTTTGTTTTTTTTAAATATATATATATATATATTCTTTCTCTACGTGTCTGTTGTCTCGACTCCAGTGTTTATTTAGGGTCTCCCGAGGTGACAACCGGCTCTAGCCCTTACTCTACTCTCGCTATATATTTCACATATTAGAAAACACTGGCTGGAATATAATGTTAGTCCAAGTAAACCAACTTGACTGACCAAGCTATCACTAAAATTAAGGTGAATATTTAGTTGTGCAGGGTGGATGAGGGCAAAAAGATATGGGACTGTGTATTTTCAACTAAGTCGATGACAATTAGAGAGAAATCAAGTTGACGGCCATATTGGGGGAAGACTAGTGTCTTGATGGCATTTTCTGTTTTGATCATGCAAAGATGTCTTTTGTGGAGGGCTGGATGGTATATAAGGACTACAAATATAGACGGACACAGACTTTATGGATCCACCTCCTTGAAAACAACCTTTCCGACAACAAATAACAGAACGAAAAGATTAGAACCGTATATGATATTAAGTGTTAATTGTAGGAAAACCAGACAAGAAGAGAATATTATTGTAAGCCATTAAGAGAAAACGATGATAAAAATCAATGGTTTCGTCGTAGATTATTGAAAATACCATAAAGAAGAGATAAAAGCAAGAGGAAAAGGTTTGTTATTTGTGAAACAATCAACGATGTCGGCCATGATGTGAGAGAGAAAGGTAAAAAAAAATCTAGACTGAAGTAACAAACACTGAGGACAGGAGAGATGGTAGCAATATACATACATATATGTGTGTATATATATATACATATATATATATATATATACATAAATATATATATATATATATATATACATATATATAAATATATAAACATATATATAAATAATGTGTGTGTATGTGAGAGGGAAAGAGTAAGACCACGACTTACCTCCGGTTCGGGTTTCGCTGGTGACCGCTTGGTTTTTGGAGCTGAAAATACAAAAGAAGGCCATTTGTGTTAATGTAAAGTTAAGTTGGAGAACATTTATATAACCAGTAAAACACAAGTGCCATTCATAGCACTACTGAAGGGGGCTCATGTCTTGTATATTTATTTATATATATACAAGGGGGTCTCCACCCTGTAACTTTCTCTCAAAAAGGGGAGCAGCGATGGCAACGGAATTAAGAGGGGGTGGTTGGATCAGAACTTGATCAACATAAACAGTGGATGAAACTAATGGACAAGTGTATGTGTGTGTCTACCTTTAAAAACAGTTTCTGTCATCGGTAAAGATGGACAGTTTAGAAATAAACTAGGATCTGACATGGAACCATTGAGAGTCTCTCTTCTCAAGTCGAATGGAGGTCGTGACACGTTAAATTTGCATACTGTCCGGAAGCTTAAAAAATAATATTAAAAAAAGGTCAGGTAGTTGTTTAAGAAAAAGGGAAAAAAACCTCGACTAGTTTTATTTCATTTTAATTTTTTTCCCTGGGGAAACAGCGAGAGAAAGAGAATGTTGTAAGATAAGGTGGAGAACATTGATGGATAGTGAATGTGGTAGAGACATGTTTAAAGACGGAAAGAGTTTTAGACAATGACTGGTGGGGATGATCGTTGTCGTAGTCTGTATTAAATGATATATAGTTAAAGCCTCATGGTGATTATATATGTGTGTGTATATATATATAGACAGAGAGAGAAGTGTCTGTATGTGTGTGTCTATATATATATATATGAGAGAAGTGCGTATGCGTGAGTGTATATATGTGATTGTGTGTGTGTATGTATATATATATAAATATATATATGAGAGAAGTGTGTATGCGTGAGTGTATATATGTGATTGTGTGTGTGTGTGTATATATATATATATATATATATATATATATATATATGAGAGAGAGAGAGAGGTGTATGCGTGAGTGTATATATGTCAGTGTGTGTATGTATATGCATATATATATATAGAGAGAGAGAGAAGTGTGTCTATATGTGATTGTGTGTGTATATATATATATAATTTGCTGAACATATCTCGAAGGTTGAATAACATTTGTTAAGATGTTTGACTGGAAATAAGATCTTAGAAGAAACCACAATTTGTTTACTCTAATCTACACTATTCAACCGTTTAATATATACTGCAAACCTACTGAGTGTATATACATGTATGAGTATATAGACGTGATGTGTGTAGGTGTAGATGTTTTCGTTAATATTTAGCAGCGATACGATAAAGGTGCCTTTTGTAAATATAAGAACATAAGAGAGCCTCACACACGAGTGTCCAGTGTGTATATATACACAATCGTGTGTCTGTGAATGCGAGTGAATGGTATGTGTGTATATATATATAAATGTATAGATATATGCAATCGAGTATGTGTGAATGCGAATGTACGTATGTATGTATCTATGTGTGTATATATACGAAGATATCTGTGTGTGTGTATATCTATGTCTGTACGTATGCATATCTATGGGTCTTTGTACCTATGTATGTATGCATATCTATCTGTGTGTATATATAAATGTACGTATATATCTGTGTATATCTATCTATGTGTGTGTATATATATGAACGTATATATGTCTGTATATCTATCTATGTGTGTGTATATATATGAACGTATATATGTCTGTGTATATCTATCTATCTATGTGTGTGTATATATATATCTGTGTATATCCATCTATCTATGAACGTATATATGTCTGTGTATATCTATCTATGTGTGTATATATATGAACGTATATATGTCTGTGTATATCTATCTATCTATGTGTGTGTATATATATATCTGTGTATATCTATCTATCTATGTGTGTATATATATGAACGTATATAATACGATCGGCCATGTTAGATGGAGTAGCTGGTGGTTTATTGATTTGGTAAAATATTGAGTGGAAGATAGAAATATTAGAGGCCAGATGATATAAAAGACACTAATATTTCATGGATACCAGCTAAATGTAGGGATTTGTGTAAAATAAAGTAGAAAACAGGAGAGATCCTCCATAATAAAGAGGGTTAGTGTTAATAACGAACAGTAGTTGCTGCCACGAGTGGTCTTACGTGTGTGTGTGTATATATATGTGTGTAGTTTTGTTGGAGCTTATATATATGTGTGTGTGTATTTTTATTTGAGCTTTATATATACGTGTGTGTATATATATATAAATATATATTCATGTGTGCGTGATTTCGTTATATACAATGTATGTGTAGTCGTGTTATATACAACGTGTGTATGTGTCGGGAGAGTCATTGTATGAAAATCTATCTGTACTCAATACATGTGTGTTGTGTTATATTCAAAGTGTGTAGGTATATAGTCGTTATATAAAATCTGTATGTCTATAGTCGAGGGGGGGGGGGGGTATAGAGTCCTTGTGTAAAATCTGTCTGTTCTACATATATATATATATATGTGTGTGTTTTCATTATATAAAATGTGTATGTCGGTATAGTCCTTGTATAAAATCTATGTCTAAAGTCAATAAATATATATATGCGTGTGTATGTATGTGTAGTCGTGTTATATTCAGTGTATATAATCTGTCTCTCCCTCTCTATATATATGTGTGTGTGTGTATGTAATCGTGTTATATTCAATGTGTCGGCATATAGTCATATAAAATCTGTCTACAATGGTTGTGTAAAATGTAACTATAGTTATATACATTGTAAGTGTATAGTCGTTATATAAAATGTGTGTATAGTTATGTATGTCTACAACTGTTATATAAATGGTGTCTTTAGTCAACTACAATGGTGTAATCGTCATATATAATCTGTGTGTGTCTATCGTATTATATACAATGTGTGTAGTCGTCACATAGAATGTGTGTGTATAGTCGTTATATACACTCCGTGGCTGTATACTCGCTATATACGATCTGTGTGTATACATTTGCTATATACAATCTGTCCCTACAGTCGTTATATACGAAGTGTGTGTATAGTCGTTATATACACTCCGTGGCTGTATACTCGCTATATACGATCTGTGTGTATACATTTGCTATATACAATCTGTTCCTACAGTCGTTATATACGAAGTGTGTGTATAGTCGTTATATACATGCAATCTGTGTGTGTATATAGTCCTTATATACAATGTGTGTAGTCGTAATATATAATCAGTGTATATATGGTCGTAATATATAATCTGTGTATATATGGTCGTTATATATAATGTGTCTGTGTATAGTCGTTATATATAGTTTGTGTGTGTGTACGGTGGTTATATATAGTCTGTGTGTACAATCGTTATATAAAATCTGTAAAAGTGTTTAGTCGTTATATATAATCTGTGTCTGTGTGTACAATCGTTATATACAATGTGTGTATATAGTCGTTATATGTATATATATATATATTCTCTGTGTGTGTACAATCGTTATATACAATATGTGTGTATATAGTCGTTATATACAATATGTATGTATAGTCGATATATATATATATATATATATATAATCTGTGTGTGTATGGTCGTTATGTATAATCTGTGTATAGTCGATATATATAATCTGTTTGTGTGTATATAGACGTTATATACAATGTGTGTAAGGTCGTTATATATAATCTGTGTGTATATACAGTCGGTATATACAATATGTATGAATGGTCGGTATAAATAATCTGTATGTATGTGTGGTCGATATATATATATACTGTGTTTGTGTGTATATAGTCGTTATATACAATATGTGCGTATGGTCGGTATATATAATCTGTGTGTATGGCCGATATATATAATCTCTATGTATATACAGTCGGTATATACAATATGTATGTATGGTTGATATATACTCTGTTTGTGTGTATATAATCTATGGCTGTGTCCTCTCAGTAAACGACCGCCTCGGAGTGGGTAAATCCCAGGTAAAAACATAATAAATACCTTTAAAAGCGTTTCGAGGCATCGCTGAAAATGAATATTCGACGGATTGTGAATTTTTCCTTTGTAGAAGCATGAGTTCTTCAAGTACGGAGCAAATGTATAGTTAAAGTCTGTTGCAGATAGTGTCGTAGCGACAAATGATGATGGCTGGCTGTGTGTGTGTAAACTATGTGTGTAGTAGTAGTGCTGTGTATAGCAGTAAATGTGTAGAGGTGATGTGCGTATGTGAGAGAGTGTGTGTAAGTGTAGCAGCGAGGAAGAAAAACTAGAGAAAGAAGGGGAGGTGAATAGGAAATAGCACCGGAGAGCGAGGTTGAGTGGCAGTAGTAGAAGGAGGAGTGGCGGAGAGAAAGAGTGAAACATGTGAGGGTGAGATGAGAGATAAAGAAGAATGTAGTAACGAGTGAGTGAAAACGGGGAATATAGTAAAAGAATGATAAAGAGAAATAGAGAGAATAAGACAAAAAGGTAAATATCATAAAAGAATTGGGAGAAAGAATAAGAGGAGAAAGTAAATATCGTAAAAGAATGATAAGGAGAGACAGAGTAAGAATAAGAGGAGAAAGTAAATATAGTAAAAGAATGAGATAGAGAGAGAATAAGAGGAGAATATAAATCTAGTAAGAGAATGAGAATGTGAGAGAGAGAGAGAGAGAGAGTGGGAATAAGAGGAGAACAAGGATATTATAGTAACAATGAAGAGAGAGAGTGAAAGGGGGAAAAGATGAGAACGGGGATATAGTAAAGGAATAAGGAGAAAGAGAATAAGAACGAAAATATAGTGAAAGAATGAGGAGAGAGAGAGAATAGAAGAACAGAGATATAGTAAAATAATAAAAAGGCGAGAGAGAGAATAAGAGGAGAACGTAAATAGAGTAAAAGTGAGGAGAAAGTGGGGGGAATAGGAGAATGGGGATATAGGGAAAGAATAGGAATGAGAAAGAGGGTGAATAGTAGGGGAAAAGAAAATAAATAGAGTGATAGAGTTAGAGAGAGAGTGAATAGAAGGAGCAGAGGAAAAATAGTAAAAGAAATAATAAGAGGAGAATGAGGAAGACCACCATAGCGAGTAAGAGTGGTGATATAGTAAAAGAGTAAGAGGGAGAGAATGAGGAAGGGTAGTAGAAGTGGAAGAGTGGTGATATAGTAAAAAGTGTAAAAGAGGAAGAATGAGTAGTAATATAGTAGAGGAGTAAGAGAGGAAGTATAATGATATAGTAGAAGAGTAAGAGTGGCGATATAATAGAAGAGGAAGTGAGGGAGAGAATGAGAAAGAGAGGCGATATAGTTGAAGTGGAGGAGGAGAAATAGATCATATAAGAGCGAAATAGAGAGGAAGATAACAACGTGAAAGAGACAGGAGGAGACAACTGAGAAGGAAAAAAAAGGCAAGATAAAGAGAGAAGCAGTAAAGAAAAAGAGAGTGAAAGACAATGAGAGTGGGAGGGATATGTGGGTTGAGAGTGATAGTAGTAGTAGAAGAAGACGACTGTCCTTACAGTAATGGAAAAGGTGAGCGGTTGTAGGTGTCTGCTTTATTTTATGTTGTATTTGAGATCGAGGAGAGACTTGGTGGTCTTTTCTTACAGTAAGTGGATCTTGGTTGTTTAGTTCGTCAATGTTTTAAAACAACATAGTGCCATAGACCCACGTTAATTGTAGATAGCCACAGCCCCTTTCTTCTTCCAGTTTCTGTACATGTCTCCAAATAAAAACAGTTTCCAATGCTTAAATGACTTTAGCAACAATTATTACATCTCCAGATCATCTAAAATTAATTGTACGAAAAACGAATTCATACCCCGAGAAAACGACACAAAACATATTTTTCTATTTATCAAATTAGCTTTTATTTATTTATCCATTTAGTTAGGATATGAACGTCATTCAGGGTGACAAACATTCGTTTCCTCTCAGTTTGGTGATTTGAACCACACAAATCGTATATTTGGGTCGAGCTTGACACAGATTCTATACAGAAAAATATTATATATATATATTAATCCAAGTATCGAGTACTCTGAGTAATGGTCTAACTAGTTTTAAACTGTTTCTATAGTTTATATATATATATAATTGTCTTATGTTGTTTATTATATAACTAAATAGCTCAGTAGCCTACATGGAGCATTCTCCTTTCCTTTACCTTTCCTACGGAAACAATACATATATATATATATATATACATCCCGAGCTGAAGATCCGCGAAGGTTAAACAATTGTTCTCGGTATGGTGAACTAACTGTTGTGTAACCACTTCTATATATATATATATATATATTTGTTCGGGATAAGCAGAAAATTAACTGGATTTTTCAAATGTCATCTTGGTATTATCCGTGTAGTAAAGTGCCCAATTTTTCTTCTTTTTTTTGTGTATGTGAATCTAAATTCACAATATTTGGGGACCGAATTTAAAATTAACTTCGATTAGAGACGACTGATTGTAGCAGTGTTCTGTTTTCTTACTGCTGTTGCTACACCTGACCTAAATGTCTGGTTCCATGCAAACATTTTCACTGGCTGAACTAAAAGGTATCATGAAATCTACTGGAGGGGACGACTGTATCGTAGCTTGATTTTTAAACGATGTACGATCGGATTTGGTTTCCCTTCTGTGAGTCTTAATCTGCTGTATTCTTTATATTTATCTCCGTGTGTGGTTTAATCAATGGAAGCGAACTTCAGTTCTATGAAGGGAGGTTTATTATATGTTAATGTCAAGGCCACAACATTCTCTAGTTCGATGTCAGCTTTTAATTATACAACACGTAACCCAAATTGTTTCAAATCCATGTTATTGAATACCTGGAGTGCCTTGGTAATATCACCAAACTATATTTTAATCAACCCTCGAAAGTACATCCAACAGATTATTTATAACTACCTCATGTGTTCGCTTGGGTTTTTTGTTTGTTTGTTTCTTTTTTTTTTGGGGGGGGGGGGGTAAATCGAGTTTGTTTTTGTTTTTATGAATAACTAAAAAAAACTAAATTCGATATTAAAATCATGTCATCTCCCTCTCCAATGTATTGTATAAATCTTAAATTTCTCAATGAAAACATCTATTGACTACACTTACACTTAAGTCTTGTCAAATTCTACAAACTGTAGCTAATTGTAGTGTACCTGCTCTTCCTACTGTATCTCCTCTTTCGTGGCAACTATGAATATAAATATATACTTGTAGGGAGACAGAGCCCAACGGCTGAGTTCTTGCCGTTTCGACAGCAAATTTATATATACATATGCACACACACATATATATACGTGTGGTATAACGAAGTTTTACTTTTAAATGTTTTTATTATACTAATCGTTATATTTGTTTCACAAATGGTTGATTACTATAAAAACATTTTAAGGTGAAACTTCGCTATATCACATAATATATACAGGGTGTCCTCCCAAAATGCATACATACTTTGATTACCTGTACAGGCAATATTTATTAGAATGGTGTTGAAGTATGTATATATTTTGGGGGACATCCTGTATATATAGAGAGACTCTGCTGTAGCATCGAGTGCTCACATTGGTACCATTTCTGTCTCACGCAGTCGAAGAATCTATTTGAAACAGTGAAAAGAAACTGACTGATTAATAAGGTGTTTCAGCGAGACACAGATACGCCGTCTGTTTCTTATCTTCTTTCCACCACTTGCTGTCGTCTATCTTCTATTTATACATAATCAGTCTGTGGTGCCCGTTCTTGCTTATTGCCATCACGTGTAATACCACGAGACACACTTCTTCACACGCATACATACATATAACAAGCAAGCGGGGAATAAAGTAATCAATTTAACATCTTCACACGTGACGCGCAGTCGATCAGATCTAGGTATGATTGGTCACGATTGGGCCTGGCCAAGAGAAATTTTGCAAGGTGGTACAAGACGCCTTTGGGGCCCAAAGCAGACAAGACTTTTCTCAAAATGGATATTGCATGGTTGCTATGGGGCCTTTTTAGCTTTTGGGCCATGGAACGAAGTACCAGCTGGACCCCACCTCTCACACGCCCTGGGCTGGAAATTTGGGTGGCACGGATAGTTCCAGTGATTGGTGTACTCTCTTACACTAGAAACTCCATGCAGCTGAGGAGCTATAGATTCCAGAGACAGGTCCAATCATACCTTGAGCTGATCGATTGTGAAACGCATGTCATGTGTGAATAGAATATATATAAGATGCTAAATTGACACTTCATCCACTCTTGCTTATTATTAACACAGCATGTTACAGCTACCTTTAACTAGTGACAATAGAAACAGCGAATACTACAGTGGTAGCTGGATCCATGTAACAGCATAGAGTTCTCAAACTGGTGAACCATCCAGTAACTTAACGTCACACACCAACCAACTATATATACAGGGTGACTGAGTTCTTTGGGGACATGTCTTTTCATAGCTCTAACTTTTTTATGATTTGTTCTGATTAATATTTCTTTCCAGAGAACTGATGACAGACATGAAGCTAACTCCGCATATGCAAAGGCACAACATAGTGATTTAGGGATTGCTCCAGAAGTGTAACAAGGGAAATAGCGCCTGTGGCAAACATTAAAACTGCCCCTTTCAAGTGCCGCCCATGGCACGTACCATACTTGCCCTAACCTAGATATGCCTATTGCTCGCTTCCTGCATGGTTGTTTGTTGTCAAAGTTCACAAAGAGAAAGTCAATTAGCACCATTGATAGGTAGCTCAAAGTTTCAAAGCAGACTATTGACTGAATTGCGCATGCGGACATTCGATACTCGGCATCAAATCTCACAAGTGCAAGTCTAAGATCATCTTCTGTCCATTTCATTAACACCATGTCTGAGTTGAGGGTAAAGAAATGTAACTAAATACCACTACTATGACACTGTACCACTAAATACCACCACTGGTCAATTGACATTGTACCCCTAAATACCACCATCGGTCAACTGTGATACTATACCACTAAATACCACCACTGGTCAACTGTGACACTACCACTAAATACCACCACTGGTCAACTACGTGACACTGTACCACTAAATACCACCACTGGTCAACTATGTGACACTGTACCACTAAATACCACGACTGGTCAACTGTGACACTGTAAATACCACCAGAGGTCAACTGTGTAACACTGTACCACTAAATATCACCACAAATGTATCTGACAGTCTACCACCATAGGTTACCTGTGTCCAACACTCTACTATTGAATATTAATTACTATAGGACAACTCTCCGATGCTCTACAACCAGAAGATAACTCTCCATTACTCTACCACCATCGCTTAACGTACTCCGACTATGCCATCACAGGTTAACTGTGTCTGACAATCTACCATCGAATATTACCACAGGTCAAGTGTCTGACTCTTTACTATCACAGAACAACTCTCTGACATTCTTTTTACCACTGGACAGCTCTCCAACACTCTACCACCACCAGTCAACTTAGTCCGACTATACCACTTCTGTCTATCCACCGGGCTAATAGCAACATGTAGTTTTAACAAGGAAGCTATTTGTGTCCCAATTTCCTCAGTTTCACACTATCATTGAATTAGGTTTTACAGTAGTATCAACTTTCACTCTACTTCAACAAACAACTTTCATAGGAAGTGAATTGTTCCCAGGATCCAGACTTTGCTTTCTCTCTCTTTCTGACATACACCACCACCACTGCTAGAGTTAGGCGGCAAACTAGGAGAGTCGGAGAGAATGTTCTGTGCTCTCTGTGCTCTAAGTTCAAATCCTGTCTCAGTGAACTTTGCCTTTCATCTTTTCAAGATCAATAAAAACAGTACCAGTCTAGTACTGGGGTCAATTCTTCCTCAATATCTCTTTCTCACTCTCTCTCTCTGGAAGAAACGTCATGTGCCCAGAGATGGAGAGGTGATGGACTCCACAGGTTTAAAATGCCCAAGAAATGCTGTATGTCACTACGGCACCTCTACGACTACACCAGATACAGTTAGAATCTAAAGAATACAGACATGTCTCACCCAGTTTAACTTAAACCACCTGTTCTATTGGTTCATTTAGTATAGTTCAATTGATATCAAGCATTCAGTACAGATCATCAATTTGAGGATACCTTCCTCTCTCTCTTTCCCACCAGTCTCAGAGACCCTGATAAGAGTCAAAGGCACTACTCCCTCTTCTCTGACAAAACTGTAAAAAACTATCAACACAGCTATAGCTTTGTATTTTATTTATTTAATCAATTTTAAACGTTCATATAGAACTAGTTAGCCATGACAGACTAGGGGAGGTATCAAGTTCCACTTACAGTTAAGATTGAGTTCTCTTTCTCATGATATTTTTAGCTAAACATTATTAATATTATTGTATTATCGGTAGAGAGTCGGTCGTCTTGCTTTCCAGCATAGTTACGTCCCTTTACGGTCCGAGTTCAAATCCCGCCGAGGTTCACTTTGCCTTTCATCCTTTCGGGGTCGATAAAATAAAGTACCAGTAATGTACTGGGTAATTGCTGGCCTTGTGCCAAAAAAGTAGAAACAATTATTAATATTATTGTTGCAAGTCAAAGGATATCAATTGCCATCATTTGGAATAGCTAGGGTCCTTTGCTAGTCTACGGCTGAAATATGGACAGCAACAACAACAATCTAACAAATACTGGACTCATGAGTGATGGGAAATATGATATAATTGTTTCTGATTTAGGCACAATGCCAACAATTTTGAGGTAGGGGAAGATTGATTAAATTGACCCCAGTGTCTTACTGGTGCTTTCTTTTTTCAAACCCTCCCCCATAAAGATGAAAGGCTTAGCTAACCTCGGTGGGATTTGAACTCAGAACATAAAGGGCCGTAACTCTGTGTCGTGTATCACGGTGTCCGATGTTCTACCATGTTCTGCATGGGTTAGACAGGTTGTCCGCATCAGGAGACAAGTCTGGCCATACCATACCTTGCTCCGATGGGACTGTTAATTTGGCCGGGGATCTTACAGCTGGATTCCCTTCCTAACACCAACCACATTTACAGTGTGGTATGGAATAATAAAAGAGAATAATGTGGTATATTTCGGTTTTGGTACATTAATTTAGTTTCAGATCTGGTTGAACTTATCAAGATGAACTTTACCAAAACTACCTTTGCTGCCATAACAGTTTCAGCTCTATAATGTCAATAAAAATATGGTAAGGCTCAAATGTTGATGGAAGACTTACAACACATTATATTAATACACATGAACCCCCCCCCCCATCACCACTACATAATATTTGTATTTAGTATGCAGAACACTCTTCAGAGATATTTTTTCCTCAGTCATACGGATTCAATAAAATAAAGTACCAGTAACGTACTGGGGTTGATTTAATTAGCTTTCTCCTTCCCTTCAAATTGCTGGCCTTGTGCGAAATGTAGAAACTGTTATTATCTAGTTAAGTACCAAGACAGCTTTGATATTGTAAAGTTGGGTAGCACGGTAAGCACTTCTTCCTTAGCCAAACTCACTTCAATTCAGTATTCATGGCAACCCTTACCTATGGTCATGAATCTTAGGTAATGACCGAAAGAATACAGTCGCGAATACATGCGACTGAAGGGTGTTTGGATTATCATTATTCGATAGAGTAGATAGCTCTGAGATCAGAGAGTCACTCCAGGTAGAGCCACTACTCCGAATTGAGAGATCACAGCTCCGACACTATCGGTATGTAGTTAGAATGTCTCAGGAAAGAATCGCTGGACAGATTTTACAGGCAAAACCAACCAGCAGGAGATCTAGGGGTGGGCTCTGAGCAAAATGGTTGGATAACATCATGAGCTTGGCTAGTTACGCTTGGTGATACATTCAGATCAGTTGCTTCTGACAGGACTCACTGGAATGAGTGTTTTGAGAACTCTGCCCCCTAAACCCTCTCAAGAATAAGTGGGTGAAGAAGAAGAATTTTTATAATATTTTTTTTAACTTGCTGAAATACATTCCTTTCGAATTAGTACTCACCCATAATGCTGTAAAGCTCCTTCTACCTCAAGCCCCAAAGCCCGATGACAGACTTGTCAAGCAGTAGGATTATTAATTCGACATGATTTAATACCACAACTCCTGGTCATTAGACAGATACCTTTAGCAGAGTTCATTCTGTTGCAAGCATTCACACCAGGTTTCCAGTCTGGTGATAACTTCTTCCTCTCTTTCTACCCACCATATCTTGGAAAGATCCTTAAAAAGAGGCCATATGCACTATCTTTTCCTCCTGTGAATAAACACATTAAAATAGAAAGTGATCAACATTGCTGCAGTGATGCTACGTCAATGATGCCTTTCGTGGTTGATTAAAACAATTTTAGTCTAGTACTGGGATCGATTCTTCCGCTTTCTGGAAGAAATTTGCTGTACTCAGACCTCAAGCGGGATAGGCTCCGCCAGGCTTAAAATGCTCAAGAAACCCCATATGTCAATAAGGCACCCCTACAACTCAGGAGTTATGGGACCATATCATACCAGCAGAAGTGTTAATGTGTTTTAAGGGCCAACTGAAGTGGTATTGAAATATTTCCTGTACTGAACTGCCCACAGGTCATTTGGAATGGAGTAAGATCCAAAGAGGAAGGAAAAGGATTAGACAAAATAGCTTTAGTTATATAACGGATGTCAACAGGAAAAACACAGGTAGTAGTGTTGGTAGTGGTAGTGGTGGAGGTGGTAGTGGAAGTAGTAGTGATGGCGGTGGCAGTAGTAGTAACAGCAACAGTGTTTATGATAGTTGTTGTAGTAATAATAGCGGTTTTATGATAATAGTAATAGTGGTGGTGGTGATAGTTGTTGCAGTGTTTATGATAGTAGTACTAGTAGTAGTGTTTATGGTGGTAGTGATAGTTGTAGTTTTTATAGCAGTAGTAGCAGCAGTTGTGTTTATGATAGTAGTTATAGTAGCAGTAGTAGTTGTGTTTATGATAGTAGTAATAGTAGCAGCAGCAGTGTTTATGATGATAGTAGTAGTAGTAGTAGTAGTAGTAGTAATAACGGTGTTTATGATAGTACAGTAGTAGTAGTAGTGTTTATGATGGTAGCCGTAGTGTGTAGTGATTGTTGTTTAAAATCTGATCAACCCACGATTGAGTAGGTCTGTGGACGATAGCATCCCAGCCATAAGCATCATATTTGTTTTTGGTGGGCTAGGGTATATTCTTATACTAGCTTCGGTCATGCTGGAGCACCGCCTTCAAGTGTCTTTAGGTGATCATATACGGCCCCCAGTACTTGTTATAAAGTCTGTTTATTTGTTACATTAAACTAATATGTAACAAGATATAATAAACAAACAGCAGTGGTTGTTAAGCGGTGCAGATGTAGACACAGCCGCACACAATAGATCACGTTTGAAGTAAATGAAAATATATCATCCGATTTACCGGATTCACACACACACAATACAAATCGTCCTTTTTATTATATACATATATATATATATATATATATCTCACTCTCTCTATATATATATGAATTTTCCTAGTATATTACAAACGCCGTGTATAATTTTAATCAGTTATTCCGATGATTTGATTAGGCAGGCATGTATTTAAAATTGAGTGACACAACTTCAAGTGATTAGCAATTTTTAGACACCCTAATCAATGAAACAATTGTTAATACTGTAAATAAAACCCTTTTTGTACTGTTGACCATGTTATTCTTCACTCTTTCACTATATATATATATGTGTGTGTTGAAGGCATCTGGAATGGTGGGACATACTATGGTCACCCGTATAGTTAACCAAGTAATACAGAATGGGGTCATACCAAAAGACTAGCGTAGGAGCATCATCATTAACTGCTACAAGGGTAAAGGGGATGCACTAGATAGGGGAAACTATAGAGGCATTAAGTTAGTTGACCAGGTTATGAAGATCACAGAAAGAGTTATAGCGCAACTAATCAGAGAGCGAATTGATCTAGATGAAATGCAGTTTGGGTTTGTGTCAGGTCAAAGTACTACAGACGCTCTTTTCCTTGTACGACAACTACAAGATATGTACCTAGCTAAAAGTAAACCCCTCTACTTAGCTTTTGTTGACTTGGAGAAAGCCTTTGACAGAGTCCCCCGCTCCATTATCTAATGGGCTCTTAGAAAACTAGGTGTAGATGAATGGCTTGTGAGAGCTATACAAGCTATGTATAATGAAACAGTCAGTAAGGTTAGAATTAACAATGAATATTGTGAAGAATTT
The DNA here is from genome assembly GCA_964016885.1 of Eledone cirrhosa. Classification (NCBI taxonomy): domain Eukaryota; kingdom Metazoa; phylum Mollusca; class Cephalopoda; order Octopoda; family Eledonidae; genus Eledone; species Eledone cirrhosa. Next base: position 459,121 of record OZ024751.1, read on the forward strand.
AGTGTAAAAGTTGGTGTTCACCAAGGCTCTGTCCTTAGCCCCCTCCTATTTATTATTGCCCTCCAGACTATAACAGAGGAGTTCAAGACTGGCTGTCCACGGGAACTCCTATACGAAAATGATCTAACTCTCATAGCTGAATCGATGAGAAGAAATTCCAAACATGGAAGCATGGCCTAGAATCAAAAGGCCTTAAAGTTAACTTGTCTAAGACTAAAGTTCTAGTTTGTAGAAAGGAAAATAGGGCACAGGTCCCCTCAGGGAAATGGTCATGCTCAGAGTGTAGGAAAGGAGTAGGCAGAAATTCCATTTTATGTCCTAAATGCAAAGTATGGGTACATAAAAGATGTAGTTGGATCACAGGTAAACTATCTAAGAACGTAGACTTTATATGTGGCCGATGCTCAGGTGCAATAAGTAACAAATGTCCACAGGATACTAGCTCCTTCTATTGCCTAGATGGTACTATAGAAATAGTGGACACTTTCCATTTCCTGAGTGACAAAATCAGCAGTGGTGGAGGGTGCTCTGAAAGTACAGTAGCCAGAGTCAGAACGGGATGGAAAAAGTTCAGAGAGCTTATACCACTATTGGCCACTAAAGGTTTCTCTCTAAAAATGAAATGCAGATTGTATGATGCTTGTATACGAACAGCAATGTTACATGGCAGTGAGACATGGGCATTACGTGCAGAGGACCTGCGCAAACTGGAAAGGAACGAAGCATGCATGCTCCGTTGGATGTGTAATAGTAATATACGTGAACGGCAAAGCATAAATGAACTAAGTGAGAAATTAGGAATAAGAGGGATCAGATGCTGTTTACTTGAGAGAAGACTATGTTGGTATGGTCACGTGATGCGCATGAAAGACGACAGCTGTATACAAAAGTGCAGGGCAATCAAAGTTGATGGAAGTTACGGAGTAGGTAGACCCAGAAAAACCTGGGACAATTTGATAAATTCCGACCTTACACACTTGCACCTCTCTAAGACAATGTCACTGGACCGAGATCTTTGGCACTACGCACTAATACAGAAGACCCACCTTGCCTATGTACAAAGCGAAACCTACAGTCAGTAGGTACCTATTAACCAAATATACACTTCAATCCACTACCCCTATCCTATCCTCCCACTCCCACCAACACCACTCTCTCTCTGTAAAGTTGGTACCACAACATCCAGTCCAAATAAATGAGATCGAGATTGTGTAGGTGTCACGAGAAAACACACACAGTCCACGCTGTAATGTGGCCGTGTAGATGACACGGTAAAAAGTTCCAAGTTCCACACTGTAAATGTGGTTGGTGTTAGAAGGGCATCCAGCCATAGAAAGCCTGCCAGATAGTCCCATATGAGCGAGACACGGTCACCCGACCAACTTTGCCTCAAGTGGGACAACTCCCGTCTAACCCATGCTAGCGTGGCAGATGGCCGTTAAACGAAGATAATGATGATGATGATATATATAAATATATATATATATATACATATATATATATGAGTTCAAGCATGTTCTACAACGCGAGGACCAAAAACGTGAGGTGTTCAGGATTGCTAGGCAATGTGTCAAGGAAAACCGTGATATTGTCGGGGAGAAGTGTGTACTTAATGATGATGGTGTACTTGCCATCACTGACGCTGATAAGAAGGTAGCTTGGAAGTGTCACTACGAAAGGCTACTAAATGAGGAGAATAAATGGGAGAAAGAGAGTCTCCTCCACATCAATCCAATAAGTTGAAGGTAGTATAATAAGTAAGGCAATCAAAGATATGAAGACGGACAAGGCGGCCGGGCCTTCAGAAATAGTTGCTGAAATGCTGAAAGCATCTGGAACGGTAGGACACGCTATGGTCACCCGGATAGTAAACCAAGTCATTCAGAATGGGGTCACACCAAAGGACTGGCATTAGGAGCATCATCATTAACTGCTACAAGGGTAAAGGAGATGCTCTAGATAGGGGAAACTATAGAGGCATTAAATTAATTGACCAGGTCATGAAGGTCACAGAAAAAGTAATAGCGCAACTAATCAGAGAGCGAATTGATCTAGATGAAATGCAGTTCGGGTTTGCGTCAGGTAAAAGTACCGCAGACGCTCTTTTCATTGTACGACCACTACAGGAGAAGTACCTAGCTAAAAGTAAACCCCTATACTTAGCTTTCGTTGACTTGGAGAAAGCCTTTGACAGAGTCCCACGCCCCATTATCTGGTGGGCTCTCAGAAAACTAGGTGTTGATGAATGGCTTGTGAGAGCTATACAAGCCATGTATAAAGAAACAGTCAACAAGGTTAGAATTAACAACGAATATAGTGAAGAGTTAAGCGTAAAAGTTGGTGTTCATCAGGGCTCCGTCCTTAGCCCCCTCCTATTTATTATCGCCCTCCAGGCTATAACAGAGGAGTTCAAGACCGGCTGCCCATGGGAACTCCTATATGCAGATGATCTAATGCTTTGGCGCTACGCAGTAATACAGAAGACCCACTTTGCCTAAGTACAAAGCGAAACCTACAGTCAGTAGGCACCTCTTAACCAAAATACACCCCCGTCCCACTACCCCTACCCCCACCCCCATCTACACTACGCCTTTCGATGTAAAGTTATGTTGGTATCACAACATCCAGTCCTAAATAAATGAGGTCGTGTAGGTGTGACAACAAAAAAACACACAGTCCACCCTGTAATGTGGCCGTATAGGCAACACGGTAAAAACCTCCCAGTCCACACTGTAAACATGGTTTGTGTTAGGAAGGGCATCCAGCCGTAGAAAATCCGCAAGACAACCAATCTTGCCTCAAGCGGGACAATTCCCGTCCAAACCCATGCTAGCATGGAAGATGGGCGTTAAACGATGATGATGATGATATATATCAGGTTTAAGGTAACTTCTAAGGACTATTAAAAACATTACATCATTATTTGTCTGACAACCATCCTGTAAACATTGACAACCGTCCTGTAAACATGGACAATATGGGGAAAAATAAACTGATTGATCAAGACCTCTGTAAACGCATTGTAGACCTTCATACAAATGGTGTTGGTTATAGAAAGATATCTTGTCAGTTAAATGTGCCATTGAGTTCAGTTGGTACAATAATTCGTCACTGGAAATCTCATCATTCCATCTGTCCTCTAATTAATTCTGGTCGTCCTAGAAATATAACGGAACGTGCAGCTCGGTTATTGACGCGAAAGGTTGGCAAAATCTTCAGGATGACCTAGAAGAAAGTGGAGTAAAAGTGAGCACAGATACAATTAGTCGTTCACTTCGTCGATATAATATCTTCTCGAGGTCTCCAAGGAAAACACCATTTCTTACGAGGAAACACGTTCTTCGTCGATTAAACTTTGCAAATGAGCATCTCATCAAACCTGCGTCATTTTGGGAAGATGTACTTTAGTCGGACGAAACAAAAATTGAACATTTTGGTCGAAATGCTGTGGCAAAAGTCTGGAGAAAGAAAGGTACTGAATATTCGCTAAAGAATACTATTCCAACTGTAAAATTTGGAGGTGGATCAATCATGGTCTGGGGTTGCTTTAGTGCCACAGGAGTAGGAAATATTGAAATAATAGAAGGAAGAATAGGTGGCACTTATTATAGAGGTATTTTCCAAAGGAATTTACATCAAAGTGCACATTCTCTCAGCTTAAAGCCAGGTTGGTTTTTTCAACAAGATAACAATCCAATGCATACTGCAAAGCTAACACAATCTTGGTTAAGTACGAATGGAATAAATGTTCTAAAATGACCATGTCAGTCTCCAGATCTTAACCCGATCGAAAATTTGTGGAGAGAATTCAAAAAAGGAAACCCCAAAATATCCCTGAACTAAAGAAAATTTGTTGTGAAGAATGGATAAATATTAGCCAAGAAACATGCAAGAAGTTTGTAGGAGGCTACTCCAAACGCCTACAGGCTGTAATTAGCAACAAAGGTTACGCTACGAAATATTAAGAGATGATTTAATAAATGTCTTGTAAACTTTTGCGTTATAAAAATATTGATTTTTCTTCATGAGTTATTTCCTTGTTATTTTTTTAAAACTATGATTGTATCATTAAATGCCTCATTATATGTTCTATCGGTAGTTAAATTTTCATTACCCTAACTTTATTAAAAATACCTAAAACCGCATTTTTCCTAATGTCTTGTAAACTTTTGCGGGGCACTGTATATATATATATATATATATATATATATATATATATATATATATATATATATATATATATATATATATATATGTATATATATGTATATATATATATATATGTATATATATATATATATGTATATATATATATATATATATATATATATATATATATATATATATATATATAAATATAAGCATGTATACGTACATACATATATGTATACAGACGTACAGTAGTATGTATATACATACATACGAGGGGGGATCAAAAAGTTTGCAGAATTTTTTAGAAAATAATCTATTTTTCAAAAATTATGATTTACCTTCAATTTATTTTTCTACATAGTTGCCATCCAGGTCAATACACTTCACAAGCCGATGCTTCCAGCTTCGTAAGCCATCTCTAAAGAAAGTTGAAGGCCTTGTTCGAAGCCATTTGTTGGCAGTGTTTTTAGCTTCTTCAACACCATTAAAACGGGTTCCTTTTAGCATTTCTTTGAGTTTTGGAAAGAGGAAAAAGTCTAATGGGGCTAAATCTGGACTATAGGGTGGGTGAGGAAGCACTTCCCATCGAAATTCTCGAAGAACTTCTTTTGCAACCCGTGCAGAATGCGCAGGTGCATTGTCATGGTGAAACAAGATCCCACCCTTTTCGTTTCTTGACTAATGCCTCTTTCAGCTTCCTTAAAACATTTGCATAGTAAGTTCCTGTCACAGTTCTTTGACCTTCAAGATAATCTATTAGTATCACCCCATCTGAATCCCAGAAAATGGTGGCCATCACTTTTTGATCCGACTTTTGAGATTTGAACTTTATTGGCCCCGATGATCCACGTGGAAGCCACTGTTTTGACTGCTGTTTGGATTCAAGATCATACTGGTAGATCCAGGTTTCATCTCCGGTGTGAATTCTGGTCAGGAAATGCTCTTCATCAACTTCAAATTTGTTTAATATTGCCAAAGACAGATCACTTCGAAGAATCAGCTGATCAAGGCACAACGCTTTTGGGACCCATCGCGCTGAAAGCTTGCTTAATCCCAAATTATCGTGCAGAATTGAATTTGCCGAACCATATGAAATGTCTAGGGACTTAGCTAACTGATTAACTGTTATTCTTCGATCTTCTTCAATTAAAGTCTGATCAGCCTCAACGTTTTGGTCATTTTTTGATGTTCCTAGTCTTCCACTGCGATGGTCGTTTTCAAGGACGTCTCTCCCTTGTTTGAATCGCTGAATCCACTTGTAGAGAGCAGTTTTCTTTGAAGCAGTAGTACCGTAAACTTTAACTAAAGCCTCCATAATCTGTGTCCCTTTCCATTTGAGTTTCACCAGAAACTTGATATTCGATCTTATCTCAAAATAACTATTTTCCATTGTTCCAAAAAGAGGTTTTTTTAAAGAGTGTCAGTACTGTACAATAGTCCACGCATAGTGACAATGTTCTGACATGTTTAATATTGTTTTTACCTGATTTTTTTCTTGCTACGATAAAATTCCGCAAACTTTTTGATCCCCCCCTCGTACATGCACACATATATATATGTGCATGTATGTATGTATATACATACTACTGTACGTCTGTATACATATATGTATGTACATATACATGCTTATATTTAAGTATCAGCCGTACTAAGAGTGAGAAATGAAATTTCCTTTTTTCCATTTATCGTTTTCGGTACGCCCGGCCGACTAACTCAGTCGATATGCAAATTAGGCTGCTCAGCCGTTAATATGCATATGGAAAGTATATACCTTCAAACATTCAATTGATTAACAGGAAGGTATACGGTGCTGATGACAGCTAATAAGGTAGAAACTAGTTCATCGTTCCTTTGTCAGTGTTGAACAAAAGGGCAACGATGGTTGTCGAACACTGTACGGTTTAATTCGGACTGTTTGTTTACAAACAAACCGAACATTATAATAAATGTTTGGTAAACCCATACGTACATATATATATGTGTGCATGTATGTATGTATATACATACTACAGTACGTCTGTATACATATATGTATGTACGTATAGATGCTTATATTTAAGTATCAGCCGTACTAAGAGTGAGAAATGAAATTTCATTTTTTCCATTTATATATATGTGTGTATATAAATATATATATGTATATATATATATATGTATGTATATATGTATATATATATATATATCATCATCATCATCATTTTACATCCACTTTTCCCTGCTTGCAAGGGTGAGACGGGAACTGATTTTGGCTTGATTTCTACAGCTGGATGCCCTTCCTAACACCAACCTCATTTACAGTGAGTGCTGGGTGCTTTTTTTTCCATGGCGCCTAGACGACCACTTTAGAGTGTGGGCTGGGTGCTTTTTTGCCGTGGCACCTCCACAACCACTTTGCAGTGGAATGATAGGGACCCCAGTCCCTATCATCTCATTTCTACAGCTGAGTAAACTGGAGCAATGTGAAATAAAGTGTCTTGCTCAAGGAAACAACACATCACCCGGTTTGAGAATTACACTCACAACCACTAAGCCATGTGCCTCCATATATATATATATATATATATATATATATATATATATATATATATATATATATATATATATATATATATATATATATATATATATATATATATATATATAAATATATATTGTTATACTTTGGGAGGGTCATGTTGCCAATAAGAAACACACGCACCAGTTGCTTTCACTTCAATTTATTATAATAAATTTATAAATTTAGGAATTTATAAATTTATAAATTTCTGGTTGGTTGGTTGGTTCCACAACCAGATAGTTGTTTATATATTGTCAAAGTTCTTTCGTCACACATTCTGTGACCTCTTCAGTGACTGGGGATTCTTTTCTTTGTTTTTGTGCCTCTCCTTTGTTCTGTCCTACGCCATTTTGAAACAAAATGGCGTAGGACAGAACAAAGGAGATCCTGGGTACACAAGAGATGTAGTGGGATAGCAAGCAAACTAACAGGTAGGGAGAAATACGTATGCAGTAGATGTACAGGGAAATTAGACAGTAGAAGTCGCATTGATAGACACATTTTTCAAATGCAGGCGGGTGCTATAGAAGTGGTGGATAGCTTCCGGTACCTAGGAGATCAGATTAGCATGGGGGGGGGGGGGTCTGAGGCCATAGTATCTAGAATAAGGACGGGTTGGAAGAAGTTTAGGGAGCTGCTTCCTCTGCTGACGAAGAAGGGTTTCTCCCTGCGTACGAAAGGCCGGTTATATGATGCCTGTGTGAGGAGCGCGATGCTGCATGGTAGTGAGACATGGGCAGCAACTGCAGAGGATATGCGACGGCTAGAGAGAAATGAGGCAAACATGCTCCGTTGGATGTGCAATGTCAATGTGTGTGAACGACCCAGCATGGATGTGTTGAGAGAGAGACTGTGTCTGAGAGGCATAGAATGTAGTGTGTGGGAGAGGAGACTGCGGTGGTATGGACATGTGATACGCATGGAGGATGACCGATTGGTGAAGAAGTGCCAGGAAATGCCAGTTGAAGGAAGACGTCGTAGAGGTAGACCACAAAAAACATGGGCGGAGGTGGTGAGAACAGACCTCAGATCACTGAAGCTCAAGGTGGAGATGACGAAGGACCGTGACAAGTGGAGAGATGCTGTGCTGAATAAGACCCATCCCACCCTTGCAAGCAGGGAAAAGCGGACGTAAAATGATGATGATGATATATATATATATATATATGTATAGTATATTTGGCAATATACCGTATGTTTAATTAAAAACATTTAGAAGACCATATGCTATCGGTTTTAAAGTAGTGACTATGTCACTTCTTTTCGGCGAAAGAAGGGAGAGAAGCTAACAGTCTCTTTCACTCTGGCTGGCGATCATCAGAGCCATGCACCCTCTGCTTCCGCCAAAAATTATAGAAGCTGGATTCTTATAGAATTCCAGTAATAATCAGGAACTGATTATACAGAGCGATTGCCGGTCCAGCAAAAATTAGGTATCCCTTCTTTTGTCGAAAAGCAGTAAGTGACATAGCCACTACTTTAAAACCGATAGCGTATGGTCTTCTAAATGTTTTTATTAAACATACGGTATATTTTAACGAAATACCGTATATTTTGGTATATTCATTTCTGCATCTGCGATTCTGCTTGTCAGGTGCGTTTCGTTTAGTGCCATGCATATTGTTTGATTGCTTATGGCTAAGTCTCCCAGGTAGGAAATTTTACTCATGTTAGTGTGTTTCACCAGACAATATATATGTATATATATATATATATATATACAATATATATATATATATATATATATATATATATATATATATATATATATGTGTGTGTGTGTGTATATATATGCATATATATAAATATATCCTCTACCCCACCCCTCTGACCCCTCTCCATCCACACACACACACACCGACTTACACCCCACCCCATGTACACACCGGTTTCCCTTTTACCTGAACATGGAACCTCGCTCTTCCCCCAACTCTGACATACACACACACCACCTTCAGCCTTCTCCCCTATCCACCCCCTCCACCCACCACCACCCCTACACGCCTCACACCTTTTTACCACTTGTTTCTTTTTATTTTTATTTTTAAAAAATATTTTTCTCCCTTTTCTCTCCCCCCTTTTTTTTAAATGTCTTTCCACCACTCCCCAACACAACCTCGGAAATCTTTCCCTACCCATTTTTCTCCTGATGAAGGGCTTATGCTCGAAACGTCGTCCCTCACTGCACTGACACACTGCCTTGCAATGCGGAACACCGCACGTCTCTGATCTTCCTCCTGATCAAACCTCCTACTCTCAGCCTCCCTGCGTGCTAAGTACACCTGACATCTAGCTTCTCTCTTAGCGGCTGTATATCCTTCTTTACTCCCACCATTTTTCCAAACATTCCATGCTAGTCTTTTGTCTCTAATCACCCTATCTACTGTGCTGTTCCATCACCAGGTCACTCTTTGTGGTTGGAGCTCTGCTCCAGCCACAAGTTTCTTCAGTAGCCTGCTGTAAGTTGTCATGTAAGAAATTCCAGCTATCATCTATGTCACACAACTCTAAATCGTTTTCTTTTTCATCATACACGTCTTGAAGGACTTTGCTAAATTTATATTTTAATGAAAGGTCTTTTAGCTTCCAGACCTTTCTTTTGCACACCTTCCTGTATGTCTCATTCTTTCTCATGCTTACTGCAATATCACTAATGACTAACCTATGCTGTGGGGTACATTCTTCCCCAGGGTATGTCTTGGTATTTGACACCATCTGGTTGTCCCGCTGCCTAACTCATAAGAAGTCAATCTGGCTTATGTGCTCGCCTGATTTGTAGGTGATTAGGTGGTTGGCAGGTTTCTGGAAGTTAGTGTTGCAAATAGTCAGTATACGTGCATCACAAATTTCAAGAAGTCTTACTCCTTCTTCATTTCTTGAGCCGTAACCGTGTCCACCATGTACCCCAGTGTAACCATCCTGGAGCTGTCCAACATGACCATTGAAGGCTCCTGCTAGCATAACGGTGTCTCTGTCTTCTGTCATTGAGGCTGTTTGTGCTCGTAAAAGCAGTCTTTTTCTTCTTTGCCTAGGCCTACTTGGGGAGCACAGGCAGAGATGATTGTCAGTAGTCTCTTGCCTACAACTAATCTAAGCTTAATTATTCTATTACTAACTCTAACTACCTCTATTGTCTTATAGATCCATCTCTCAGCCAGGAAAATGCCTGCTCCCCCTAACCCATCATCATTACCCACCCAGAAAAGCTTATAAGTAAGATGTTTGCTTGTGATTAGTCTTGCAGAGGCACCTCCCCATCTCACCTCTTGCACGCAGCACACATCCACATGCCTTCTCTCCACCATCTCCACCTGTGAGAATGCCAACATTAAGTGTTGCAACTCTGAGATGCGACGTCTTCATATTCTTGTTCCTTTTCCTGTTCCTGTAGTGCGATTGCTTGATGACGGTTGGGGAGTTCTCCCACATGGCCTCACCTGCCACCCCACTACCGTACGCAGCCCTAACATGGTTAGTGTTATTACTGTTTACGCAGATATTGTTGTTGTGCGATTGCTTGATGACAGTCAGGTTTTTCTCGCACATGGCCGCACCAGCCACCCCACTACCGTGCGTAGCCCTAACCTAGTTAGTGTTATTGCTGTTGATGCAGTTGTTACAATTCCTGTTTGTTGTGTTCATAACTTTGGCATTTTTTATACTGGTTGGATGCCCTTCCTAACACCATATCTATATATATATATACACACTTATATATATATATATATATATATATATATATATATATATATATATATATATATAACAAAAGAGGTGTGGTAAGGAACCGGATGGACCATAACGCACCAGAGTACTCAATACTTAGAGTAGTAGAGAGGGTAATAGGAAAATGTTTGACCCCGACGGCAGAGCTCAAGCCGTTTCCTATATATATATATATAGAATATATTAATAAAGGGAAACTATATTTATAAAACCATAATTATTTTATTATATATATTTCAAGGGCGACCAAGCCAATCTTGGTGCGCTTTCATCAGATAAAATACAAAATTTGTTTTATAAATAGTGACATAACCATGGAAAACAACGTTGATGGTTGAAAAAACAACCGTTTATTTAAATTACGCTGTGGGAAGAAGAGAGAGAAAAAAAGTAGAGTTAATAAGATTACTTATATGTTTTTACTGTTTTACATTTGAAAAATATTGATAATCCCAGTTTTGTTTATTTATTAGTTATTATGAGATAATTTTGACAAAGAAATGTTTAAAGATATATTTAGCCAGAGTTAGTTATTGGTTATAACTCTAATATTAAATAATCAAAAAATTATAAATTATTAAAAGTATAAGAAAATATTAAAAACATTAAAATATTAAGATTATAAAATATTAAAAATTCTAGACAAAATTCTTGAAAATTCTTGGAAAAACTTTCAAAGAGATTTTTAAAAGATCTCAAAAAACCTCAGAAGATACTCAAAAACCTTTAAAAAACAATTAAAAATGTGTTTAAAATTAATTAAAAACCTAAAATTATTCAGAAAATATAATTGAAAACCTAAAATTATTCAGAAAGTATAAAGAAATAATACTAAGAAATACTTAAAAATACTTTAAAATATTTTAAAATATTAGAAAATTACTAAAAAATATATAAAAAATATTAAGATAACCAAATAATCCTTAAAAAATAGTTTTTTGGGAAATAAGTAATTTTTTTTTTTAAATTTAAGTAATTTTTCTAAAAAGTATTTGAGATATTTTAGAAGTAAGATAAAATAAAGATAAAAAATAAGGATAAAAAATAAGGATAAAAATAAGATAAAAAATGAGATATTTATAAGTACAATAAAAGATTTAAGCAGAAAAGATATTTAAGAAGTAAAAATATTAAAAAGTAAAGATTTAATAAGTAAATTATATATATTTAAGAAGTAAAAGATATTAAAATTAGAATTACATTAAATTTAAAAATTTAGAATTTATGAACATGTATGCATATAATTTAAGAAATGAAATTATAGGCGTTTGGATAAAATAAACATTATGTAGAAAAAATTAAACGTGTAATTATATTTTATATATAGATCTAAAAGTTGAGTTTTGGCAATGTTTACAAGAACTAAATAAATTCTTACGTATATTAATGGAGTTCTTACATTTAAGTATGAAGAATATTTCCTCAACACACAATTTGCCAAATTTAGATAAAGCTGTGTTATTGTAAGTGGGTGCTTTTGAAATTACATTCCAAGTTAAGGAATAGTCTCTATTTTTGGATTTTAAGTTCCATATCAAGTTGGATAGAGAAGTTTAAGATATTTTACCAATATTATTAAACAAACATTTCTGGTTATTGAAACGAGATTTAAAGTCTGTAGAAGTTGAGCCAACATAGTTAAACATATCATTGGTTTTGACATTGCATTTATAGACCACATTTTTAACTAAACAGTTATTTGTTAAAGGACAGTTAGATTTAATTCTACAATTACATTTATCAGAGTTTATATTATTCAGAACAGTATTATTATATTGGATATTGCTAGAGGTATTAGTGCTATTCTGGTTAAGGTTTAGATTTCTATTATTGATTCTATTTATATTTTGTGCTAGGTTCATAGTAGTAGAGTAAGATAGTTTAATTGTATGTCTGTTAAAGATTGAGTAGTATCTATGGGCCTTGGGAAAACATTTATCAAGAGCTTCAAAAAATAGTTTAGCTAAAGGTGTTTTAATGCTTAGTGAAAATGGAGGAGCATACCAGATTATGTTTCTAGTTCTAATTCTAGTTCTAATTCGTAATTTAAATAAACGGTTGTTTTTTCAATTTTTCGGACATTCATTTGCATATTCACACATAACTTTGAATTACCCTTAATAAATGTTCACTATCAAGCGAATTTTCAAGGTTGTTTTCCATGGTTATGTCACTATTTATAAAACGAATTTGGTATTTTATCTGATGAAAGTACACCAAGATTGGCTTGGTTGCCCTTGAAATATATATAATAAAATAATTATGGTTTTCTAAATATAGTTTTCATTTATTAATATATTGAATATTTATTCCAATCTGTTGAGTGCTCTATATCAGTTATAAACTTTTAAGTTTGTTGGAATCCCAACAAATTAAATATAACTTCCTTCTACATATATATATATATATATATATATATATATATATTAGAATTGGAGCTCTGAAATAGCAATATATATATGGATGTATATATAATGTATTTTGCAATACACTTTATGCTTAATTAAAAGCATTTTGAAGACCGTAAGCTATTGTTTTAAAGTAGTGACAAATTCACTTACTTTGATCTCAGCAAACAGGGGAGATAAGCCGACAAGTCTTGTTTCGCTTTGGTTGAAGCTTATCAAGGCCAACTACCCCTCCTGTCTACTGAGATCACTGATGTTATATTCTTATAGAAATCTAGTAAATAATCAGGGGCTGTTCATTGTTGTATGTATATATATATATATATATACATACACACACACATATATATATATATATATATATATATATATATATATATATATGTACATATCATCATCCTCGTTTAACGTCCACTTTCCACGCTAGCATGGGTTAGACGGGAGTTGTCCCACTTGAGGCAAGGTTGGTCGGGTGACCGTGTCTCGCTCATATAGGACTATCTGGCAGGTTTTCTACGGCTGGATGCCCTTCCTAACACCAACCACATTTACAGTGTGGAACTGGCAACTTTTCACCGTGCTACCTACACGGCCACATTACAGCGTGGACTGTGTGTTTTTTTCTCGTGACACCTACACGATCTCGATCTCAGTCTCATTTATCTCATTTATTTGGACTGGATGTTGTGGTACCAACTTTATAGAGAGGGGGTGGTGTTGGTGGGAGTGGGAGGATAAGGTAGGGGTAGTGGATTGGGGTGTATATTTGGTTAAGAGGTGCCTACTGACTGTAGGTTTTGCTTTGTACATAGGCAAGGCGGGTCTTCTGTATTACTGCGGAGCGCCAAAGATCTCGGTCCAGTGACATTGTCTTAGAGTGGTGCAAGTGTGTAAGGTCGGAATTTATCAGATCGTCCCAGGTTTTTCTGGGTCTACCTACTCCGTAACTACCATCAATTTTGATCAGCCTGCACTTTTTTTATACAGCTGTCGTCTTTCATGCGCATCACGTGGCCATACCAACGTAGTCTTCTCTCGAGTAAACAGTATCTGATCCCTCTTATTCCTAATTTCTCACTCAGTTCATTTATGCTTTGCTGTTGACGTATGTTACTATTACACATCCAACGGAACATGCATGCTTCGTTCCTTTCCAGTCTGCACAGGTCCTCTGCACACAATGCCCATGTCTCAGTCATGTAGCATTGCTGTTCGTATACAGGCATCATACAATCTGCCTTTCATTTTTAGATAGAAACCTTTAGTGGCCAACAGCGGTATAAGCTCTCTGAACTTTTTCCATCCCGTTCTTACTCTGGCTACTGTACTTTCAGAACACCCTCCACCACTGCTGATTTCGTCACCCAGGTAACGGAAAGTGTCTACTATTTCTATAGAACCATCTGGGCAATAGAAGGGGCTAGTATCCTGTGGACACTGGCTACCTATTGCACCTGCGCATCGGCCACATATAAAGTCTACGTTCTTAGATAGTTTACCTGTGATCCCACTACATCTTTTATGTACCCATAGTTTGTATTTGGGACATAAAATGGAATTTCTGCCTACTCCTTTCCTACACACTGAGCAAGGCCATTTCCCTGAGGGTTCCTGTGCCTTATTTTCCTTTCTACAAACTAGGACTTTAGTCTTAGACACGTTAACTTTAAGGCCATTTGATTCTAGGCCATGCTTCCATGTTTTGAATTTCTTTTCTAGTTCAGCCATTGATTCAAGCTATGAGCGTTAGATCATCTACGTATAGGAGTTCCCATGGGCAGCCGGTCTTGAACTCCTCTGTTATAGCCTGAAGGGCAATAATAAATAGGAGGGAGCTAAGGACAGAGCCTTGGTGAACACCAACTTTTACACTAAATTCTTCACAATATTTATTGTTAATTCTAACCTTATTGATTGTTTCATTATACATAGCTTGTATAGCTCTCACAAGCCATTCATCTACACCTAGTTTTCTAAGAGCCCACCAGATAATGGAGCGATGGTCTCTGTCAAAGGCTTTCTCCAAGTCAACAAAAGCTAAGTAGAGGGGTTTACTTTTAGCTAGGTACTTCTCTTGTAGTTGTCGAACAAGGAAAAGAGCATCTGTGGTACTTTGACCTGACACAAACCCAAACTGCATTTCATCTAGATCAATTCGCTCTCTGATTAGTTGCGCTATAACTCTTTCTATGACCTTCATGACCTGGTCAATTAACTTAATGCCTCTATAGTTTCCTCTATCTAGAGCATCTCCTTTACCCTTGTAGCAGTTAATGATGATGCTGCTATATATAAATATATATACATATAAGGGATAAACAAATTTTGTTATAGGTAATCCATATATATATAAATATATATATATATATTTACGATATATTAACAAATGGAAACTATATTTATAAAACCATATTTATTTCATTATACATATTTCAAGGACACCAAGTTAAATTATGGTGTGCTTTCATCAGATAAAATATAATATAGATCAGTTTTATAAATAAATATTGACATACTCTTAAAATATTTATTTATAAAACTGATCTATATTATATTTTATCTGATGAAAGCACCCCATAATTTAACTTGGTGTTCTTGAAATATGTATAATGAAATAAATATGGTTTTATAAATATAGTTTCCCTTTGTTAATATATCGTATTTTTACTCCAATAATTTGTTGAGTGCTTTATATCAGTTATAAAAATATTTGCTTGTTGTATCCCAACAATTTAAATAGAACTTCTACATATATATATATTTATATATATATATGGATTACCTATAACAAAATTTGTTTATCCCTTATATGTATATATATATATTTATTAAAATAACAGATTAAAGTTTAAGCAAAAAATCGCTGCTTTCACCCTTAACGGGATCTTCCGAAACTGAGTTTCAGAAGATCCCGTTAAGGGTGAAAGCAGCGATTCTTTGCTTAAACTTTAATCTGTTATTTTAATAAATATTTGCTCTACGGTTCTTATATATTTGATATATATTTATCCTTATCGAGCCCTCTTTGGATTTTAGTCTTCAAATTTATTATTATTACTATATATATATATATATATATATATATATATATATACACACATAAGTATATATATACTGTTGAGTGCTCTAATTCAGTTATAAACATTTATATATTTTATATTTGTTGGATTTCCAACTAATTGAATACCCCTTCCACTTTTTTGTATATATATATATATATATATATATATATATAGTTAAAAGAATAGAGGTGTAACACACAAGTTATTATATATTGGTAAACGGAATAGAAAATGCTGACAAATTGTTCACAGTTGAAAAATGGTTTAATTAGGAATAAAAGAGTATTAGTGATTGTATGGGTTAGTATTCAGTTGTGGTTTTAAGTTTTTAAGTTTTTACCGGTTGCGCAGATCAGAGCAAACAGCACGGACACTCTATCTCAAAATTATTTTTGAAAAGCATTTAGAAATGCGCAACAGGTAAAAACTTAAAAACTTAAAACCACAACTGAATACTAACCCATACAATCACTAATACTCTTTTATTCCTAATTAAACCATTTTTCAACTGTGAACAATTTGTCAGCATTTTCTATTCCGTTTACCAATATATATATATATATATATATATATATATATATGTATATATCTATGTGTATGTATGTTTGTATGTATATACTTAACTGTGTATATGTTTGTACTGATTTATCTTGGCCAGTCGATGTAACTGCTTATTTTAGTATATACGTATGGTCGAGTGTGTATATGTTTGTTTATTTATCTTTAAATCTTTACTTATTTTTGTATTTGTGTGTGTATATATATGCATGTATGTTTGTATATATATATATATATATAGTGTTTGTGTATTTATGTGTATGTGTATGTTTATATATATACATATGTATATATGTGTGTGTGTTTATATACTTATATATTTATAATCTTTTTTTCTTCTTCCCTGAGCCTCACTTTCATATTTCTTATATTTTTGTTTTCAAATCCACATTCAATAAAAACACCAGGATTTTTTCAATCTGACGACTGAAAGCAGATTCGTTTGCTTTCAAGAAACCACTGGTAAATGAAATAATTATCTTATGTTGTTTATTACATAACTAATATATATATATATACATATTTGTTATCTTTAACTTTAAATATTAAATTTATAAAATTAAGAAAAATAACAGACCTATATTGGGCAAAAATACCTGGTAACAATTGCCCAATATAGGTCTGTTAGTTTTCTTTATTTTTCTTAATTTAATATTTAAAGTTAAAGATAACAAACTATATTGCTGTAGTTAGTATTTTTTCACCCCACCAAATTTTAGTCCTTACGATTCGAACACATGTATGTTTATATTAGCGTTCATCTCTCTTGTTTATTCAATTATATATATATATATATATATATATATATATATATATATATATATATATATATACAATATTAAATAAATGGAAACTATATTTATAAAACCATATTTATTTCATTATATATATTTCAGGGATATCATATTAACAATATGCTATGCCTTCCTCAGACAAAATACAATATAAACAGTTTTATAGATAAATAGATTTGACATACCGTAACAACATCGACTTGTATTTGAAAAAGTTGAATTGGCAGTGAAAAAATTGTACACAGAGAGAAAGAAAGAGAGAAAAAAGGAAAGAAAGACAGAAAACGAAGAAAAAGAAGAAAAAGAAGAAATGCATGGAACAAAATAGAGAGATGGAAAGATAGATAAAGAGAAGAACTTCATGTAAAGAAACAGAGAGAGAGATATATATATAGAGAGAGAGGAAATAGATATATATATATATATATATAGAAAACTAGGTAGCGGGACGTCCGTTGAGTAAACGTATCAATGATACATTTATTTATTTATTTATTTATTTAGCTCTAGTATTAATGTAAGGGAGATATATGGAGAGAAACCAGCTGTTATATATAGAGAAAAAATAACCAGACATAGGCGAGGCGTAAAAACCCTATGTTTTAATGTAGAGGTATTAGTATGTATAAAAACCAGCCACTATATTGTAAATATCAGTATTCCTGAATGAGACATGTATCCATAATGTGTGAAAAGTAATGATCTTATGTTTAGTTTTTTTTAAAAATTCATATGTTTATGTGATAACTACAAACATCTATGTGAATTTACATGATCAACTCTGCAAACCCTAAGTTCACGGAAAACATTCTCATTGTGGTATAAAAATTTAAGTATACATATATGTGTATATATATACACACAAATATATATAGAGTCAATATTACTACTATTCCTGTCTTTACTCTACAAGATTATCTATCAAGCAGAAATAGAGAGCAGATTTCAATATACTAATAAAAATATATATCAGAAACAAAACTAAAAAATAACAATAATAATAATAAGTAATAATAAAATAGAAAACTAAAAAATATTACGAAAGAATATTACATATTAAAAATATTACATATTAAAAATATTAAAAATAAAAATATTAGAAAATACTACAATAATAAAAATAAAAATAAACCACAAAGATCAACCCTTCAAAATTAATTGACAATATATTGCCAAGTTCATTATAAGCATCAGAGTCGAAAAACAGATAAAGCCAAAAATTATCTATCAAATCGCATCTAGCAAAGATCATTTCAAAAAGTTTAGGATGCCCATTTGGTCTACATGTGTTCTTATATTTAATATAGAAGTTTATCTAGTGTAACGTTTATTCGAAATATTTGGAGCATCAACTTTTAGGGTAGCTTAATTTTTCATGAAGAATGTTTAAATAAAAATAAAAATAAAAATAAAAAGAATAAAAAAGAATAAAAAGAAGAAATCAAAGATTTATCGGCTAGTTTCCCATATAATTATAAATCAAACTAAATATACTACATTTTAAATTTAAATTTATATTTAAACGTTGAGTTTAATCTATGTTTGCAGCAACTGAATAAATTTGTCCGTAGATTAAGGGAATTTTTAGATTTTAGTATAAAGAATATCTCCTCTGCGCAGAGGTCACATGTCTCAGAGGATGAATTAAAAGGAATCCCTCTTGAGACTATATTCCAAGCCGTCGAATATCTAACGTTATCTAGCTTAAGTTGCCAGAGTACAAGTCGATGTTGTTACGGTATGTCAAATCTATTTATCTATAAAACTGTTTATATTGTATTTTGTCTGAGGAAGGCATAGCATATTGTTAATATGATATCCCTGAAATATATATAATGAAATAAATATGGTTTTATAAATATAGTTTCCATTTATTTAATATTGTAAATATACTCCAAATACTTGTCGAGTGCTTTTATATCAGTTATAAATATTTACTAGTTGTAACCCAACAATTTAAATATAACTTTCCATGTATCTTGCTCCAATACTGTTGAGCGCTTTATATTATAACTGGAAAAATGGAATTCTTTAAGATTACTTCCTCTTTAAAAGACATACCTCTACCTAGAAACAAAGACTTTATAAAACAATTAATAGATAAATCTGACTCTTTTATAAGGAGAATCAGGTGGCGAGCATTCCACTTTGATAAATCTAATATAAATGAAAATGTCCCGGACTTAAACAAAGTTTTCAAATCTAAAAGAAATCCACCCCCTAACAAACTTTTATCTGACTTTGAAAACGATATAATTTCTATCATACAAGGGGTCAAATTCAAGAGAAACTTCAAAGGCCAGGAATATCTGAAAGGCATTAAGGATAACATTGAGAGCTTAGTGAAAACTGAGAAGATCTTGGTGAAATCTGACAAGACCAACAACCTCTATGGAGTGCAGAAAGACATGTATAATGGCCTCATACTGAAGGAGCTGAGGAAAAAGTACAAGGTAGCAGATAAGGCCGAGCTTGAGAAAATGAATGTCGAAGCATCTTGTATAATGCACGAGTTGGAAATTGAGAACAGAACACAACCTTTCGTGCCCAGGAAACCGAAGATCAATATGAAAGATCACAAGAGGAATTTTGAAAATGACTTGCCAGTTAGATTGATCGCACCATCAAAATCGGACCTGGGCAAATTAAGCAAAAACATTATTGACAGGGTGATACAGAAAATTAAGAACTTGGATTGTTTATCTAACCTGAGCTTGTGGAAGGGAACTGGAGAGGTTGTTGAGTGGTTTAAGCAAATTAAATATAACAATAATAATAAGTTTATTCAACTTGATATAGCTAACTATTATTCTTCTATTACCCCTAATCTACTAAATAAGGCACTAAATTACGCATTCAAACATACTGACCTAACTAGCAATGAAATGCATATTATATTATCGGTTAGGAAAACTTTGATAGAATTTAATGACCAACTATGGACCAGAGCAGATAGAGATAGCAATTTTGACATTACTATGGGATCATCCGACTCAGCTCAGGTAACTGACCTTGTGGGCTTATTTTTAATCAATTCGCTACATAGGAAAATACCTGGTACTACCGGAGGTTTATATAGAGATGACATGCTTTTACTTATTGATAATAATAACTCTGAACTAAATAGAAAATGTAAACAAATTACACAATTTTTTAATTACTTTAATCTTAAAATAGAAATTGAGAGCAACCATAGAATAGTCAATTTCCTAGATATAACATTAAATCTCAACACATGTCTTCACTATCCTTTTCACAAGTTGAATGAAAACTTAAACTATGTCAACTTTAACTCTAACCACCCCAGATCTGTCAAAAACACTATAGTAAACTCTGTTCAAAAACGTATCTCTAGGATCTCGTCGAATAGAAAGATTTTCGACGAAAAAGCCCAATACTACAATGAAGCATTAGCTAGAGCAGGATATGCTGATAAGATTGTGTACATAGATAATGATAGACAAACTAAACAAAATAACAACTATTTTAATTACGGCAACAACCTTAACAACTATAATAGAAAGCATTACAATAATTCCAAAGGTCAAAAAAGAAATAGAACTAGGAACATAATTTGGTTTGCCCCCCCTTTCTCACTAAACATTAAAACCCACATCGCTAAACTATTTTTTAAAGCTCTTGATAATCGCTTCCCTAGAACACATAGGTATCACTCAATTTTCAATAGACATACAATAAAATTAACCTACTCATCCACCAAAAATTTAGCACAAAATATTAATAGAATAAATAATAGGAACTTAAAACCTAGTGATAATAGCATAAATAATATACAAGTTAACAAATGTAACTGTAGAGATAGATCTAAATGTCCGTTAAATAACAACTGCTTAGTTAAAAATATAGTATACAATTGTAATGTTAATACTGACTCTAATTCTTTTAACTACGTCGGTTCCACATCGACGGAATTTAAACTTCGCTATAAAAACCACAAGAATTCTTTCACAGATCCAAGTAAAAAGTCTTCAACGGCACTATCAGGCGTACTATGGCAACTTAAGCTAGATAACGTTAGATATTCGACGGCTTGGAATATAGTCTCAAGAGGGATTCCTTTTAATTCATCCTCTGAGACATGTGACCTCTGCGCAGAGGAGATATTCTTTATACTAAAATCTAAAAATTCCCTTAATCTACGGACAAATTTATTCAGTTGCTGCAAACATAGATTAAACTCAACGTTTAAATATAAATTTAAATTTAAAATGTAGTATATTTAGTTTGATTTATAATTATATGGGAAACTAGCCGATAAATCTTTGATTTCTTCTTTTTATTCTTTTTTATTCTTTTTATTTTTATTTTTATTTTTATTTAAACATTCTTCATGAAAAATTAAGCTACCCTAAAAGTTGATGCTCCAAATATTTCGAATAAACGTTACACTAGATAAACTTCTATATTAAATATAAGAACACATGTAGACCAAATGGGCATCCTAAACTTTTTGAAATGATCTTTGCTAGATGCGATTTGATAGATAATTTTTGGCTTTATCTGTTTTTCGACTCTGATGCTTATAATGAACTTGGCAATATATTGTCAATTAATTTTGAAGGGTTGATCTTTGTGGTTTATTTTTATTTTTATTATTGTAGTATTTTCTAATATTTTTATTTTTAATATTTTTAATATGTAATATTTTTAATATGTAATATTCTTTCGTAATATTTTTTAGTTTTCTATTTTATTATTACTTATTATTATTATTGTTATTTTTTAGTTTTGTTTCTGATATATATTTTTATTAGTATATTGAAATCTGCTCTCTATTTCTGCTTGATAGATAATCTTGTAGAGTAAAGACAGGAATAGTAGTAATATTGACTCTATATATATTTGTGTGTATATATATACACATATATGTATACTTAAATTTTTATACCACAATGAGAATGTTTTCCGTGAACTTAGGGTTTGCAGAGTTGATCATGTAAATTCACATAGATGTTTGTAGTTATCACAAAAACATATGAATTTTAAAAAAAAACTAAACATAAGATCATTACTTTTCACACATTATGGATACATGTCTCATTCAGGAATACTGATATTTACAATATAGTGGCTGGTTTTTATACATACTAATACCTCTACATTAAAACATAGGGTTTTTACGCCTCGCCTATGTCTGGTTATTTTTTCTCTCTATATAACAGCTGGTTTCTCTCCATATATCTCCCTTACATTAATACTAGAGCTAAATAAATAAATAAATAAATAAATGTATCATTGATACGTTTACTCAACGGACGTCCCACTACCTAGTTTTCTATATATATATATATCTATCTCTATTTCCTCTCTCTCTATATATATATCTCTCTCTGTTTCTTTACATGAAGTTCTTCTCTTTATCTATCTTTCCATCTCTCTATTTTGTTCCATGCATTTCTTCTTTTTCTTCTTTTTCTTCGTTTTCTGTCTTTCTTTCCTTTTTTCTCTCTTTCTTTCTCTCTGTGTACAATTTTTTCACTGCCAATTCAACTTTTTCAAATACAAGTCGATGTTGTTACGGTATGTCAAATCTATTTATCTATAAAACTGTTTATATTGTATTTTGTCTGAGGAAGGCATAGCATATTGTTAATATGATATCCCTGAAATATATATAATGAAATAAATATGGTTTTATAAATATAGTTTCCATTTATTTAATATTGTAAATATACTCCAAATACTTGTCGAGTGCTTTTATATCAGTTATAAATATTTACTAGTTGTAACCCAACAATTTAAATATAACTTTCCATATATATATATATATATATATATATATATATATATACATATATATATATATATATATATATATATATATATATATATATATATACATATATATATATACATGCATATATATATATATATATATATATATATATATATATATATATATATATATATATATATATATATATATACATATAAATATATATACATATATATATATATAGCATGCAGCATGGCTTTTGCCCAGGAAGAAGCTGCCTTACGACTGGGTACTGAAACAACTGCTAGACAGCTCACATGTGGACGTGATATATCTTGACTTTGCGAAGGCCTTTCACAAGGTCGACCACGGAGTGATATGTCACAAACTATACGGACTCGGCATAACTGGAAAAGTAGGTGAGTGGCTGCACGACTTCTTAAAGGACATAATCCAGACAGTTGCAGCAAACGGGGCCCTCTCAAAGGAAACAACAATAACAAGTAGGGTGCCCGAAGGCACAGTCCTGGGACCACTACTGTTTTTGGTGGCTCTCTCAGACATGCCCTCTGTAGTACATACAACAACATCCCTCACTAGCTATGCTGATGACATTAAGGTAGCACAGGCAATCAAAAACCCGGCTGACGTTGCTCTTTTACAACAAGATCTGGATGCCATATACAAATGGGCGGAAGACAACAACATGCAGTTTAATGCTGGCAAATTCCAAGCTCTACAATACAAACCTGCAAACACAAATACAGTATAACACAGTTACGCCGGACCAGGAGGGACTGATATCCCCGTGTCAAAATCGATACGAGACCTGGGTATAGACATGAGCGATGATGCATCTTTTTCATCACACATCATGAAAGTGGCGACAATGTGCAGACGACTCGCTGGCTGGATCTTGAGGACTTTTCGGACAAGTGACTGAGACACCATGTTGACACTATGGAGGACATTTGTCCTAAGCCGCCTGGACTATTGCTCCAAGTTGTGGTCACCCCATAGTGTCAAACTAACCACGGAACTTGAGGAAATCCAGCGAAGCTACACCAAGAGGATTGCCACGATGAAGGAGATAAGCTACTGAGGCTAAAAGAACTGAACCTCTACTCCTTGGAACGAAGACGAGAGAGATATGCAGTGATCTACACGTGGAAAATCCTGGAGGTACTAGCAGCAAACTTTGAAATTGGGAGCTGGACCAACCGTCGAACAGACGTCACTGTGCGGTGCCAAAGGTCCCGTCTTCCACATCTAGAATAAGGAGCAGATATTGCAATAGCCTGGGGTTCAAGGGCCCTCAACTCTTCAACA
Source organism: Eledone cirrhosa (assembly GCA_964016885.1). Lineage (NCBI taxonomy): Eukaryota > Metazoa > Mollusca > Cephalopoda > Octopoda > Eledonidae > Eledone > Eledone cirrhosa. The sequence continues at coordinate 483,444 of OZ024751.1, forward strand.
AGCTGTCGAGGGATCTGAGAGATCTGCATGGTGTGGATGTGGATGTCTTCAAGAAACATCTCGACACCTTGCTATCCAGGATCCCGGATGATCCCACAGCAAGACATGAGGGAAACCTAAGGGCAGCAGCAATGCTAAATTTAATGTATAATAAACAATACAATATAATTACCTCATTACAGCAGAGCTAAATTTAATGTATAATAAATAATACAATATAATTACCTCATTACCAGAGGTTTCCCGAATAAGACGAATACAAGAAACGTCCGCATTCGTTCGTCTGACGAACGAATGCGGACGTTTCTTGTATTCGTCTTATTCGGGAAACCTCTGGTAATGAGGTAATTATATTGTATTATTTATTATACATTAAATTTAGCTCTGCAATGAGGTAATTATCTAAACTACCCGTCCTTTGGACGGTTCAAGTAGCTTTCGATGTAGCTCATTAAACTAAACAAAGTAAATTTGAATACATAGAAGAAAAACGTACTTTATGTAAACATGAAAACCTTAGACACTCTTCCAGCGAAATAATTAATATGTGAGGTCGGTGTCATCCGTTATACAACAGTAAAAGCGCATCATGAAATAGAGAAGTGAAGTGAATAACAGACACTATTATGTACAAAGCATAATATTGTAAAAGTTATGACATCACTTAATGTATGAACATCAAGCTTGAAACGATAAATTATACAATGTCAAATCTATAACTTAACTTAGTAATCTGTTAGAAATTGCTGGTTGTGAAATATACAAAATGATATAGTTAGTCTCAAGGAAGCGTACCTTTTGTTTCAAGTACAAAAAGTAAATTAAAATCCGAATGACCCAATTACGAAAGATAACTCTTGTCTTACTTAAAGATAATTCTTGTCTTCACCATCATCATCACTCGTCGACTACTGTCGAGATGATGGATCTCACTCTCATGCCCCATAATCCCCTGTCCCCCATCGCTGCCCCCAGGTCCTTTCTACTGATTCCCGTATCCCTAGAGATAACGTCAGGGAATGACAGCTTCCTACTCCTAGTCAGGCTGGAGTCAGGGTTCCAGAGCAAGAGAGCGGATATGATTTCATTGCTGGCACGGTGACAGTGGCCAGCAAATTGAGCTCTCCGGGATTTTAGAAGGGCAGAGGCTCGAGGGAGTTTGCCATATATTCTTGTCTTACTTAATCACGAAAATTCACACCGAAACTTTTTTAATGTCTCCAAAGTCCCCAATATCGATTTTTGAAAGCCTTTGTAGATCATGTACAGGTTTTGTGCAAGGAGAAGCTCTGTAAAAAGTTTTCAAAGAAATCGCATGAATGGTTTAGAATATATGAGCCCTCATTAAAAATTGTCCACACACACATACAGAAAACTTCGTCTTTATATATATACATATATATATATATATATATATATATATATATATTACATATATATGTCTCTGATTTTCAGCCCCATGGATTTTGTCCATTATATTCCTTTGTTATATTTCGAATACCTGATGATGTCACCGGATTCATACTGAACTCTGTCATTGAAATGATCATAGTATAATAAACCTTTTAAGGAATTACACCAGTCCAGCCTCCTGTTATTTTATAATAATTAACTCCGTACTCGCACCACCAACTACACAAACGAAGACGGGTGAGTTGCATATATATACATATATATAAATATATATACATATATATATATATATATAGATATTTATATATATACCTATATATATATAAATATATCATCATCATCATCACCGTTTTACGTCCGTTCTTCCACGCTAGCATGGGTTAGACGGGTTGTCCTGTTATGGGCAGTGTCCGGTCGGCTGATTTTGTCTTGCTCATACGGGACCTGATTCTGGCTTGATTTCTACAGCTGGATGCCCTTCCTAACACCAACCTCATTTACAGTGAGTGCTGGGTGCTTTTTTTTTCCGTAGCTCCGACATTTATATATTTATATGAGCTGCTAAACCACGTTCCAGCCATTCATCCATACATATCTTCCATGCTGTCTCTCTACGAAGTCATCTACTCCCTTCCTCTCTCTTACATTATTATTAGTGTTGTATTTATCATTTCGCTGTCTCTACTCCCTTGGAAATCCTAACATTAACATTTCGCCTTGTCTAATATAGGTACTTGTATCAGTTTATTTTGCCATGAGATGCTGTAGGCCATGATGTCTACCTATCTCACAACTTGCCTCCCACCCACCCTCTCACACCACCATACCCTATTCGACCAATCAAACCTCAGAATATCCCCCCTACCCACCCATTACCAACCCCAACGAACTCTGCCATTACTATTACTACCTACCTCGCTCCTCACCCGTCCCAGCCCCAACACACCCTGCCATTATTACCACCACCACTGTTCTTGCCGTGAATTCTCCTACCGTTATGGATGAGCTGAGAATAAATGGAGCAACCCCGAATTAATATGAAAATGAATATGAATCCACGACCTACTTAGCACCTATGTGAATTTTCAATTCAGAGACGGGAAGCATACACACACCCCTGCAAAAATCGACCCTTTCCCACGAATGTTGACAAATGCCCAAAACTCCGAGTTGGTACCATCAATGTAAGCACAATGAAAGGAAATTAATGTATGCTGTGTGCAAGAGACTAGATGGAGAGGAGAGTCTGCTATAGTCCTTGTAGGAAAAAAAAAATGCTACAAATTTTTATGGGTGGGAAATGACGATGGGATGGGTGGTGTAGGTATCCTACTAGCTGACAAGTGGGTAGATAGGGTAATCTCAGTGAACAGGGTGAATGCAAGAATCATTAAACTCAGACTAATCATGAATAAAAAAATTGCTACAATTATATCAGCTTACGCATCCCAATCTGGGTTGCCAGACGAACTTAAGGATAGGTTTTACGAGTCCCTAATGCACACTACTGCTCTAACAAACGACAATGACTTCCTAATAATTGCAGGAGATTTTAACGGACACGTAGGTAAACACCATGACGGCTTCTATAGAGTCCATGGAGGCCATGGGGTTGGCACAAGAAATGAAGAAGGATTCAGGCTTCTAGAATTCTGCGACGCCAATATGTAACACAAACTTCAAAAAACCCGCCAACCACCTGATCACCTATAGAACAGGGGAGCATTCTAGTCAAATAGATTTTATTCTCATCAGAAGACGTGATAGATGGATGGTCGTAAACACAAAAGCCTTCCCTAGTGAGGAACGTACCTCCCAACATAGCTTAATTGTCAGCGACCTCACGGTCAGAACTAGACGAACCTGGAAACAGAAGCCAGCCTGGAGAAGAAAGATCTGGAAGCTGAAAGATCCCTCAGCCAGTAACAGATTTAAAGATATTTTACTCAATGCCTATGACAGTAAAGAAGAACAGATAGAGACATTCAATGTAGAAGAGCACTGGGAGTTCCTAAAAAATAACTTACTAGAGGCGGCGGACGAGATCTGTGGCTGGAGTAAGACAACAGGGAGGAGGAGAGTGACTTGGTGGTGGAACAATAAGGTAGATGAGGCAGTTAAGGCCAAGAGACAGGCATGGAAAGGATGGAAGAACGGGGAAAGCAGGGTACATTACATAGAGACCAGGAAGGAAGCTAGGCGACAAGTATACTTAGCTAGGAGGGAAGCAGAGGATAGAAAATTCAAGCATGTTTTGCAACGTGAGGACCAGAAACAGGAGGTGTTCAAGATTGCGAGGCAGTCATCATCATCATCATCGTTTAACGTCCATATTCCACGCTTGCATGTTAGAGAGAATTGTGATGTCATTGGAGAGAAGTGTATCCGGAATGATAAAGGTGAGCTTGCCCTCACAAATGCTGAGAAGAAAGATGCGTGGAAGAGCTATTATGATAGATTACTAAATGAGGAGAATGCATGGGAAGAAGAGACCCTACCCCAAGTAGACCCTATAGAGGGGCCAGTAATACAAGTCAGCAGCAGCGTAGTAAGTAAGGCAATCAAAGATATGAAGACAGGGAAGGCAACTGGTCCATCGGGTATAGCTGCCGAGATGCTAAAGGCATCTGGGTCGGTAGGTCACACTATAACCACACATATTGTTAACCAGGTAATACTAGAAGGTGTCATACCAAAGGATTGGTGCAGTAACAGCATTGTCAACTGCTACAAAGGTAAAGGTGATGCACTAGATAGAAGAAACTATAGAGGTATAAAGCTGATGGACCAGATCATGAAAGTAACAGAAAGAGTTATAGCACAGTTGATTAGGGACCGGGTGAAACTAGATGAGATGCAATTTGGGTTTGTACCAAGAAGAGGCATTACTGATGCCCTCTTCCTTGTGAGGCAGTTACAGGAAAAGTACCTAGCTAAAAGTAAGCCACTCCACCTGGCATTCGTCGATCTATAATCTAGTGGGCTCTTAGAAAATTAGGAGATGAATGGCTTGTGAAGCTGTACAAGCCATGTATAGGGGAGCAGTCAGCAAAGTTAGGATTAGCAATGAGTATAGCGAGGAATTTAGTGTACAGGTCGGTGTCCACCAGGGCTCTGTTCTTAGCCCTCTCCTGTTCATCATAGTCCTGCAGGCAATAATGGAGGAGTTTAAGACCGGATGCCCATGGGAACTCCTGTGTGCAGATGACCTCGCACTTATAGCTGAATCTATGGTAGAACTAGAGAAGAAATTCCAAACTTGGAAGCAGGGACTAGAAAGAAAGGGTCTCAAAGTCAACCTGACAAAAACTAAGGTCCTTGTAAGTAGACGAGAAAACAGAACCCAGATCCCCTCAGGGAAAATGGCCTTGCTCAGTATGTAGGAAAGGTGTAGGTAGGAACTCCATTCTCTGCTCCAAATGCAAACAATGGGTACACAAGAGATGTAGCGGGATCTCAGGAAGCTTAACTAAGAATGTAGGCTTCACATGTAGCAGCTGTGCTGGGACAGCAAGCAGCAAACAGCCACAGGAAACAAGTACGACCAATCTCTGGGAGGGCTCTGTAGAAACAGTACACAGCTTCTGCTACCTAGGTGACCGAATTAGCAGCGGAGGTGGGTGTTCAGAAAGTACAATAACTAGGGTAAGAATGGGATGGAAGATAAAAAGGTGCTGAGCAGTAGAAGTCGATGGAAACCGCGGAGTGGGGAGACCCAAGAAGACATGGGCTGAGGTGATAAAAGCCGACCTTACCCAATTACACCTCTCAAAGGCGATAACACACGACCGTGACCTCTGGCGTCACGCAGTAATACAGAATACCTGACCCCCCACAGGTACAAGCCGAAGCTGAAGCATATAGACAATATGCCCCCACACCCTCCCACTGCAAAGTGGTCGTGGAGGTGCCACGGCATAAAAGCACCCAGCCCACACTGTAAAGTGGACGTGTAGGCACCACGGAAAAAAAGCACCCAGCACTCACTGTAAATCAGGTTGGTGTTAGGAAGGGCATCCAGCTGTAGAAATCAAGCCAGAATTAGTTCCTGTATGAGCAAGACAAGGTCAGCTGACCGGACACTGCCCACAACAGGACAACCCGTCTAACCCATGCTAGTGTGGAAGAACGGACGTAAAACGGTGATGATGATGATGATGATGATATATATATACACATATATATATACACATATATATATATATAAATAAAATAACAGGAGGCAGTCCAGCCTCCTGTTATTTTCTTTATAATAATTAACTCCGTATTAGCACCACCAACTACACAAACGAAAACGGGTGAACTGCACAACATTGAGTACTTTCCATAATATTACATCAAAATTGACCATACGGAATGACCAATTCTATCCAGTGGTTAACCAACAAACCTAAATAAATACATATATGTATATATATATATATATATATATACACATATATACATATATACATATAGATATATATATACAAACATATATATATACATGCATATATATATACATATAATGGAGGCACACGGCTTAGTGGTTAGAGCATTGGGCTTGCAATCGAAAGGTTGAGAGTTCAATTCCCAGACCGGGTGATGTGTTGTTTCCTTGAGCAAGACACTTTATTTCACATTGCTCCAGTTTAATCAGGTGTAGAAATGAGATGATATGGACTGGGGTCCCTATCATTCCACTGCAAAGTGGACGTGCACCCAGCACTCACTGTAAATGAGTTTGGTGTAAGGAAGGGCATCCAGCTGTAAAAATCAAGCCAGAGTCAGTTCCCGTCCCACCCTTGCCTTGCAAGCAGGGAAAAGCGGACGTAAAATGATGATATATACATGCATATATATACATATATAAGGAAGAGCAATTAGAGTCGATATAGAGTCAATATAGAGGAACAGTGGGAATTCCTGAAAGCAAACTTGCTGACGGCGGCAGACGAAGTCTGTGGCTGCAGCAGGCCTGTAGGTAGGAGGAGAGTAACATGGTGGTGGAACAGTAAGGTGGAGGAGTCAATTAAGGCCAAAAAGCAGGCTTGGAAAGTATGGTGGGATGGGGGAAGTAGAGAAGACTATCAAGTGGCCAGGAGGGAAGCTAGGAGACAAGTGTACTTCGCAAGAAGGGAAGCGGAGGAAAGAAAGTTCAAGCATGTTCTACAACGTGAGGACCAAAAACGTGAGGTGTTCAGGATTGCAAGGCAATGTGTCAAGGAAAACCGTGATGTTGTCGGGGAGAAGTGTGTAGTTAATGATGATGGCGTACTTGCCATCACTGACGCTGATAAGAAGGTAGCTTGGAAGTGTCACTATGAAAGGCTTCTAAATGAGGAGAATAAATGGGAGAAAGACAGTCTCCCCCACATCGGCCCAATAGAGGGACCAGCAGTGTTAGTCGAAGGTAGTATAATAAGTAAGGCAATCAAAGATATGAAGACGGGTAAGGCGGCTGGGCCTTCGGAAATAGTTGCTGAGATGCTGAAAGCCTCTGGAACGGTAGGACACACCATGGTCACCCGGATAGTAAACCAAGTCATACAGAATGGGGTTGTTCCGAAGGACTGGCGTAGCAGCATCAGCATTAACTGTTACAAGGGTAAAGGAGATGCCCTAGATAGGAGTAACTATAGAGGCATTAAATTAATCGACCAGGTCATGAAGGTCACGGAAAAAGTAATAGCGCAACTAATCAGAGAGCGAATTGATCTAGATGAAATGCAGTTCGGGTTTGTGTCAGGCAAAAGTACCACAGACGCTCTTTTCATTGTACGACAACTACAGGAGAAGTACCTAGCTAAAAGTAAATCCCTATACTTAGCTTTTGTTGACTTGGAGAAAGCCTTCGACAGAGTCCCCCGTTCCATTATCTGGTGGGCTCTTAGAAAACTAGGTGTTGATGAATGGCTTGTGAGAGCTATACAAGCCATGTATAAAGAAACAGTCAGCAAGGTTAGAATTAACAACGAATATAGTGAAGAGTTTAGTGTAAAAGTTGGTGTTCATCAGGGCTCTGTTCTTAGCCGCCTACTATTTATTATTGCCCTTCAGGCTATAACAGAGGAGTTCAAGACCGGCTGCCCATGCAGATGATCTAACGCTCATAGCTGAATCAATGGCCGAGCTAGAGAAGAAATTCCAAACATGGAAGCACGGCCTAGAATCAAAAGGCCTTAAAATTAACCTGGCTAAGACTAAAGTTCTAGTTTGTAGGAAAGAAAATAAGGTGCCGGTCCCTTCCGGGAAATGGCCATGCTCAGTGTGTAGGAAAGGAGTAGGTAGAAACTCCATTTTATGTCCCAAATGCAAAGTATGGGTGCATAAAAGATGTAGTGGGATCACAGGTAAGCTAACTAAGAACATAGATTTTACATGTGGCCGGTGCTCTGGTGCAATAAGTAGCAGCAAGTGCCCACAAAATACTAGCTCTTTCAATTGCGCAGAGGGTTCTATAGAAATAGTGGACAGCTTCCGTTACCTGGGTGACAAAATCAGCAGTGGGGGAGGGTGCTCTGAAAGTACAGTAGCTAGAGTCAGAACTGGATGGAAAAAGTTCAGAGAGCTTATACCACTATTAGCCGCTAAAGTGTTCTCCCTAAAAATGAAAGGCAGGTTGTATGATGCCTGCATACGAACAGCAATGTTGCATGGCAGTGAGACCTGGGCATTGTGTGCAGAGGATATACGCAGACTATAGAGGAACGAAGCTTGCATGCTCCGCTGGATGTGTAATAGTAATATACGTGAACGGCAAAGCATAAACGAACTAAGGGAAAAATTAGAAATAAGAGGGATCAGATGTTGTTTACTTGAGAGAAGGCTACGTTGGTATGGTCACGTGATGCGCATGAAAGACGACAGCTGTATAAAAAAGTGCAGGGCAATAAAGATAGACGGTAGCCACGGAGTAGGCAGACCCAGAAAAACCTGGGACGACCTGATAAATTCCGACCTCACACACTTACACCTCTCCAAGACAATGTCACTGGACCGAGATCTTTGGCGGTACTCAGTAATAGAGAAGACCCCCCTTGCCTAAATACAAAGTAAACCTACTACAGTCAGTAGGCATCTCTAACAAAATACGCCCGTCACACCACCCCCACCCCATCCACACCGCCCCTTTCAATGTAAAGTTACGTTGGTGCCACAACATCCAGGCCGAAACAAATGAGATCGTGTAGGTGTCACGACAAAAAAACACACAGTCCACGCTGTAATGTGGCCGTGTAGGCAACACGGTAAAAACCTCCCAGTCCCACACTGTAAATGTGGTTGGTGTTAGGAAGGGCATCCAGCTGTAGAAAACCCGCCAGACAGTCCTATGCGAGCAAGACAACCACTCTTGCCTCAAGTGGGAAAACTCCCGTCCAAACCCATGCAAGCGTGGAACATGGACGTTAAACGATGATGATGATGATGATGATAATGATATATACATAAACAGAAAAAATGAAACAAAATTTCATTTCTCACTCTTAGTACGGCTGTTACTTAAATATAAGTATGTATACGTACATACATATATGTATACAGACGTATAGTAGTACGAGTATGTATATATATACATACATGCACACATATATATATGTATGTATGGATTTACCGAACATTTATTATAATGCTCGGTGTGTTTGTAAACAAACATCCCGAATTAAGCCGTACAGTGTTTAGCAACCATCGTTGCCCTTTTGTTCAACACTGGCAAGCTTATTAGCTATCGTCAGCACCGTATACCTTCCTGCCAGATGATTGAACGTCTGAAAGTATATACTTTCCTTATGCATATTAACGGCTGAGTAGCCTAATTTGCATATCGAGTGAGTTAATCAGCCGGGCGCACCGAAAACGATAAACGGAAAAAATGAAACAAAATTTCATTTCTCACTCTTAGTATGGCTGTTACTTAAATATAAGTATGTATACATACGTACATACATATATGTATACAGACGTATAGTAGTACGAGTATGTATATATATACATACATGCACACATATATATATGTATGTATGGATTTACCGAACTTTTATTATAATGCTCGGTGTGTTTGTACAAACACCGAGCATTATAATAAATGTTCGGTAAATCCATACATACAAATATATATGTGTGCATGTATGTATATATATACATACTACAGTACGTCTGTATACATATATGTATGTACGTATACATACTTATATTTATATATACATACATATATATATATATAGCGGCGATGAATTAGTTTTGCGAGGTTTTTTATATGAAATCGTGTGTCGAAACAGATATTGTTATATTTGGGGAGGGTCATATTTGCGTAATATTGCCAGAATTAATAACAGAACACACTCACTGTTTGGTTGGTTTTCGCTTCTCGCTGTCTTTTATATATATATATCTGCGATCTAACTTACTCGGTCCTCAATGTTGCCATTGACTGACCGGCGGTCAAAAATAATACAGATACAATATAGACAAACACATATATATATAGTTTACATAATTTACATAAATCTTTCGTTGCACATCTGCAACATCGTCAGTGGTGTTATATTCATTGTTCCTCCTGTTGTGTTGTATGTTTATGCCATTTTTTTTTTTTTTTGTATGTTTATTTATTTATTTGCACATCCAACACTTCATCAACCGCATGCAGTTCTCTGGCTACAACCAAAGAGACAGAGTCAGAGTATACGAAGGAGCCATGGAAAAGTATAAGACCCTCATAGAACTGGACATGAAAGGAACTTGCCCACTATACAGGAGCAAATCATGGAATAGCTTAGATAGGGCTAGACATAAGATAGGGAAGGCCACATCATGGTACGACAACCAGAGATATCAGAGTGTCATGTTTGTGGACGCCACCCCTGGGGGGAAATTAGCTAACCAGTGTAGAAAGGCCCTGAGAAAGACCCACTTAAAAATAAAGGTGGTAGAAAAGCCAGGAACCACCATAAAATCCCTGATCAGCAAAACCTACCCTTTTAAGAAAACCCACTGTACCAATAGGAAATGTATCATATGTAAGGTGAACCCCCGGATAAACTGTAAAACTAGAAACGTAGTCTATAGCATAAGATGTACAGAGGGTACTTGCAGAAACACGACAACAACATACATAGGTGAGACAGCTCGTAGCATAGGTGAAAGGATAGACCAACACTGGGGGGAACTAAAAGGACGAAAAAACGGGTCAGTACTATACGAACATGCTAGACAACAACATGACGGTAACATAGACAACATAGAAATTAGAATAATATCTAAACATAGGAATGACCCAGCAGATAGGCAAATCAGAGAGGCCAGTGAAATAGAAATTAGAAGACCAAAGCTAAACAGAAAGAATGAGTGGAACAACAACAACACCCAAACAAACAACACTGACCTAAGAGAAGTATAAATAAATAAGTAAATTAAATTAAATAAAATAAGATAAATAAATACATACACAAGCACATAAACACACACTAGTCACCCAGCAGACACAACACTATGCACACTAGTCACACATCACACATAACACTATACACACACGCAAACGCATGCGCAAAGAAGACAAAATAAAATAAGATAAACAAACAAGCAAATAAATAAATAAACATACAAAAAAAAAAAAAAATGGCGTAGACATACAACACAACAGGAGGAACAATGAATATAACACCACTGACGATGTTGCAGATGTGCAACGAAAGATTTATGTAAATTATGTAAACTATATATATATGTGTTTGTCTATATTGTATCTGTATTATTTTTGACCGCCGGTCAGTCAATGGCAACATTGAGGACCGAGTAAGTTAGATCGCAGATATATATATATAAAAGACAGCGAGAAGCGAAAACCAACCAAACAGTGAGTGTGTTCTGTTATTAATTCTGGCAATATTACGCAAATATGACCCTCCCCAAATATAACAATATATATATATACATGCATATATATATATACATATATATATATTCCAACGTTTTACGTCCGTTCTTCCACCCATGCTCGCGTGGAAGAACGGACGTAAAACGTTGGAATATATATCATCATCATCATCATTTAATGTCTATCTTCCACGCTAGCATGGGTTTAGACGGAAATTATCCCACTTGAGGCAAGATTGGTCATCTCGCTCGTATAGGACTGTCTGGTAGGTTTTCTATGGCTGGATGCCCTTCCTAACACCAACCACGTTTACAGTGGGGACTGGGAGGTTTTTACCGTGTTACCTACACGGCCACATTACAGCGTGGACTATGTTTTTTTTTGTCGTGACACCTACACGACTTCATTTACTTAGGACTGGATGTTGTGGTACCAACATAACTTTACATCGAAAGGGGTGGGGGTAGTGGGACGGGGGTGTATTTTGGTTAAGAGGTACCTACTGTACATAGGCAAGGTGGGTCTTCTGTATTACTGCGGAGCACCAAAGATCTCGGTCCAGTGACATTGTCTTGGAGGTGTAAGGTCGGAATTTATCAAGTCGTCCCAGGTTTTTCTGGGTCTGCCTACTCCGTAGCTACCATTTTGATCGCCCTGCACTTTTTTATACAGCTGTCGTCTTTCATGTGCATCACGTATATATACATATATACATAGTGAAGGCGTGTGGCTGAGTGGTTAGAGAATTGGTTTCACAATCTTGAGGTTGTGAGTTCGATTCCTGGACTGGGCGATGCGTTATGTCCTTGAGCAAGACACTTTATTTCACGTTGCTCCTTCTACCTGGAGTTGCGACCGATAGAGAGTATTAGCAACTGGAAAGACCAATGGAAACATTGTTTCCTCGGTCCGACTTGACAAAAGTCGATCGATCGATATGTATATATATCACCATTTTTTACGTCCGTTCTGCCACGCTAGCATGGGTTAGACGGGTTGTCCCATTGTGGGCAGTGTCTGGTCGGCTGACCTTGTCTTGCTCATACGGGAACTGATTCTGGCTTGATTTCTACAGCTGGATGCCCTTCCTAACACCAACCTCATTTACAGTGAGTGCTGGGTGCTTTTTCTCCGTGGCGCCTACACGTCCACTTTACAGTGTGGGTAGGGTGCTTTTTTTCCGTGGAACCTCCATGACCACTCTACAGTGGAATGATAGGGACCCCAGTCCCTATCATCTCATTTCTACAACTGAGTAAACTGGAGCAATATGAAATAAAGTATCTTGCTCAAGGAAACAACACATCACCCGGTCTGCTGAGAATTGAACTCACAACCTTTCGATTGCAAGCCCAATGCTCTAACCACTATATATATATATATATATATATATGTGTGTGTGTAAAAACACCAGTATTCCGATTATTTGATTAGAGGTAAACACTGAGTGATATATATATATATATACATATATAGTGCCGAAACATAAGTCAATTGCATGAACTCATAATCCTTTATTTACTGCTATATATATTTCGATGATAGGCATTGAATGGTTATGACCTCATCAGGCAGTTAGTCAGTTCTTAGATATGCCAGCTCTGTGTGTATAGTGTTGATCGTATCAGAGCCTTGGGACATATGTATATATACATATATATATATATATATATATATATATAGGAACCAGTAAGACCCCGACAGCTGAGCTCAAGCCATACCCACTCTACTACCTCAAGTATTGAGTACTTTGGTGCGTTATGGTCCACCTGGTTCCTTACCACATTTCCTTCGTTATATATATATATATATATGTATACATATATATGTATATATATATATATATATATATATATATATATATATATATATATATATATATATATATATATATATATACATACATATATATATATATATGTATATATATATATATATAGTGAAAGATTGAAGAATAACATGGTCGGCTTTATAAAAAGGTTTTATTTCTAGTATTAACAATTGTTTCATTGATCAGGTGAGTCTAAAGGCTGCTAATCACTCGAAGTTGCGTCACTCAACCTTAAATACAGTGTTTACCTCTGATCAAATAATCGGAATACTGGTGTTTTTTCATATGGCATTGGTATTTATAGATACAACAGAGAACCAAAACAATAACATCAATAATAAAAGATAATAACAAAGAAGTAAAGAAGTTAGAATGAAGATGATAAAGACGTAAAAAATAACTAAAAAAATAATAAGTACAGAATACGATTGCTGATAGTAGTGGTGGTGGTGGTGGTGATTAAAGTTACAGTGGTGAGTAAGTGTATGTGTAAAGACCTGGTGAGGGTAGAGATAATACAAGCATGAAACGAAACGTTAGATACATACATACGTAGTGGTCAAATCTCAGAGGGTTAGAGTAGACAATTAAAAAATAATAACAAAAGACAGATAAAATATAATAAATTAAAAATTAAGTGAGAGGGGAAGAGATACAGGACAGGAGACAGAGAGTGAGGGTGGCGATACGATGAGATGATACGTGTGGTTGATTTAATGACCAGTTGGTCAGTTGACAGCTAATAACAGTGGGGTGGTATGTAGTCAGTACATTAATATCCGGGTGGTTCTGCTTGAATTCTCAGATTGCTGGATCGAATCATGTTGGTTTGAAATTTGCGAACTTGGTAGCTGCAGACTTTGCAATATGGAGCTGTTCCATATTTTAAAGTTTGATAAAATGGTGCTTAACTGCAAAATAGAACGATCAATGTTCTGTAGGCACAAAGCAGCTACTAAGTTTGCAAATTTACTTGAGAGGAGATTACGTTGGTGTGGTCATGTGATGCATATGAAGGATGACAGCTGTATAAAAAAGTGTAGGGCGATCAAAATTGATGGAAGCTATGGATTAGGTAGACCCAGAAAAACCTGGTGATGAAAACTAACCTTGTACACTTGCACCTCTCTAAGACAATGTCACTGGATTGAGACAAATATGGCTGACCACAACACACCCACACACACACCAAACTACAGCAACCACACTAAACATTGTAAGGCCCTGTACTCTATACACATTACTACCAATGTACCAGGAACATTCTTCAGGGCCCTTGAATAATCCTTTCCACCCACACACAAATACCACAAGCTCTTTAACAGACACACAGTAACATTCTCATTCTCTACAACACCCAATCTAGCCAACACTATAGCATACACTAATAGGATCAAAATACGCAAACACAAGCAAGCACCCCAAGCAACCACTAGTACAGCCCAAAATAACACCACACAGATAATACATGACAATGCCCGACAACATGTTAACTCCAACCAAAATGTGACCAACCAGCAACATAACAATAATGCAATAGCCCCCAATGCAGCTGCAAAAAGCCAGAGAAATGCCCACAGAGTGGGGAGTGCATCATCAGGAACATTGTGCACCAGTGCGATGCCACGTCCGGCTGAAATGAATACACCTATATAAGTGCAACCTCGACAACCTTTAAGGAGCAACTTTACAACCACAGAAGCTCCTTCAACCACAGACTTAAATGCTCCCAAACCAGACTGGCAGATTTGATCTGGGATTACATGGATAAGAACCTGAAATACCAGATCAAATGGTCCGTTAGAAGACGCGTGGCCCAACTTTCCACCAGGAGAAACCACTGCAGGTTGTGCCTGGCCGAATTGGCCGATATCATTAGATTAAAATCTGCCATAAGTTTCAAATCAGATATCCTAATAAACTGCAGACACACCAGGAAGAATACATTCTCCTCCCTGATATTCGAGCAGGGACCACAGACAAAACATAACAACATAAACACAACATCGGAATAACTACCATTATTTTTTGATATCTCATTTCATTACCCCTGTTAACCTTATTAAGTTTATTTTTACTCCTGTAAATGTTAGGTTGCATCCTTCATCATATCCCCCACTACCATACATATCACCATGCATCCACCACACTCAACTACACAAACACATACAGCATTCTCTTGAGGCACACACAAACCATACATAACACCATACATCCACCACTCTCAACTACACAAACACATACAGCATACCCTTGAGGCACACGCAAACCACCAGCACCATACACTTCACCACAATGAGGTGATGAATTCACATCATTTTTTATCACTAATTTCACCACCATTATTTAACACCACTTGTATTCCCCAGCACATTTTCACCCTTCCCATTTTTTTCTACTACCATTTAACCCCACGTGACATCATCTACATGCAATACTAACGCACGTACATCTCTACCTGTTTGGTGTGTGTATACATGTGTGTATATATATGTATGTATATGGGTACGTGAGTGTGTATGTATATATGTGCATATGTGTTTTTCTGCACCCCAGCGCAACCATATAGTAGTATGGACCCCTCCCCAGACTTTGAGCATGCATATCTCGTTAGCGTGTACACATGCGGAGACGCAAACATATGTACGATACTGGCATGGGAAGCTGTGTATAATTCGTATGATATGTACGTGAGCCTGTGGTGCCAGTGCGGGGGAGCAGGATGACCAGTATGGAAACTCCATATCCCCAGCCACGAGCAGACGCATCTAGGAATGTATGCCCATCTGGCTCCATGTACCTTCCGCATGTGCCTCTGTGGGGTGATGCATGACTCTATATACAGGGTGCGGACAATATTTGTTCGCAAGATTACTGTCTAGGAAAAAATAACACAGTAGTTTTATTTTTAAAGATTTATTTATCAAACTTGGGTCAGTTTGTCTTTATGACTTGTTCTTTCCATCTCACTCGATAAACCTGCCATTGGCTTTGATGACGGCCTCAAGGTGGCCTCGGAACCGGCTACAGGCCTTCGTCACTGTCCCCTGGCTTAGGCCATTAAAAGCACTTGTGATCCTGGCCTTCAGATCATCTTTCGTATTGCAGCTAGATCTGTTGGTGTCTTGTTCCACTGTGCCCCACACAAAGAAGTTGAGGGGGTTGCAGTCAGGCGACCTGGGAGGTCAGATGTCAGGTGAAGTGTGGTCGACGAAGTTATCTGACAGCCAGGCTTGGGTCTTTCTGCTGGTATGGTAGGGCGCTGAGTCTTGCTGCCACACGTACGGCCTGCCTGCAGCTACCCGGTCGATCCAGGGCTTTACTACCTCGCTCAGAACGGTGTTCAGCTTGAGGCCCTCGGGGAAGAAGTGAGGTGGCATGACGCCACCTTCACTGCTGACGACACCTAAGACCAATGTTATCGCTGGAAACTTTGTCTGCATGACTCTGGGCACGTCTTTGGATTGGATGAGACAGCGTGCCACCTGTTGTTATGGGAGTTGATCTTCTGGTCTTGGCAGAAGTTTTTCTCGTTGGAGAAAAACCACAGCATGTCTGGCTCCAGTGGGTGTTTCAACTTGTTGATCAGCTTCTTTGCGTGCTTCAGTTGCTTATCTTGCATCGCCTTTGACAGAAATTGTCCTCTCCTCCCCTTGTATGATACGTAGCGAATGTCTTCATGTACCACCAGCCTAATGAGCTTTTCATCCACGCCTTTCTCCCTTGCAATGGCACGCATCGACTTGCTAGGTTCATTGTTGATGATATCCTGAACTTCAGCGACGAACTCGGGCGTTCTGAAGGCGTCAGATTGTCGATCATGTGTTTTCCTCTCTGATGTTGCTTTGTAGTCGAATCCTGAATCTTCCAATTCCTTTCTGACCTTTTCCACCATTCTCCTGCTGACGCCGAGAAAGTCTGAAATTTCCTTATTTGTCCTCCCGGCGCGGATTCCAAGAAGAACTCTGTGTCTCTTTCACAAATTTGGAGGTTCAAAATTATTCATAATCAATTATTCTGAAAATAAATAATAGAAATATAGTCACTGTTTTTATGAAGACAAGAGTGACAACGGAAGTAAAAAAAATTTGCATAAAATTAGCAGTTGAAAATTGCGAACAAATATCGTCCACACCCTGTAGATTTACATTGATGAATGTGTGGATGTGCATCCATGTGCATATGTCCCTGGGATCTGTGTATAAACAAGTATATTTATTTTCCTTTTTATATTCTTTCACACAATATGCACTGCACAGGTATCTTACCTCTACCCAGTGTTTTAGCAACCTCTCCAAGCAATTTTTTTTTTTATAAAAATTTCTTTATAGTTTTTTCAAACACTAACCTCATACTATTTTCATCACTTCATTAATTCTTTATAGCGCAAATCACCTTTAACAATGTCTAAACCGCTTACAAATAAGCCCCACCCTAACCTACCTCACTTATGTCCGCTCACTTTTCCATGACAAATTGATGACCAGCAGAAACACCCTTACTCCTAGTACAACACTGCACTCTACCAAACATCCACTCTACACACAGCACCTCTGCCTCACCACATATATGCCGAAATGTCTATGATAAGCCATAACACCACACCCCTGCAACTCACACCACCATCGCTCCTCATCACCACCTCGCACCCCCACCCCCCATCACACATGCCAAAGCATTCTTAATAGCTAAACCACCAATTGAAACAACATAATGCTTTATATGTTCATTCTGTCATTACAACAGCAGAGGTCCGATAAGCTTTTGATTCCAGAGTTGGGCCAGATCAATACAGATCAAACCTTGAGTTGATCAATAGTGAAACGCACGTCACCAATCAATAAAATGTAATGAAGGCTTAACAAATCATCCTTATATGGTCATATTACACTCTGTTTAACTCTACTCCTCGCCACTGATGTGAACCTACATTAACTTCACGTTACACTCTTTGGATATATATAAGAGAGAGAGAGAGATCTGGTACCCAGCCAGTCTAGGACAGCTCAGAGATTAATTACTGATCTTGGTCTGTAATAAGCCATCCAACCCATGCTAGTATGGAAAAACAATTATTAAATGGTGATGATGCTATATTCTGTATGTTTTCCATAAAAACCAGCATGTGATTTATCTACTGGGTGATGTAGAAACCTTCAAATGAAAACATGTTACATTATAAGTGTTGTATACAAAATTGAGGTATGAGACAGATGAATATATAGTCATCATCATTATACATCTGTTTTCCATATTGGCATGGGTTGGACAGATTATGATGGGAGAGGAAACAATTGATTCTATCAATTCCAGCACTTGAAATTGGTAAGTGAAAGTTAAAGCAGTTACAACATGTAGTAGTTTTACAGTGACAACATGTAGTAGTTTTACAGTTACAACATGTAGTAGTTTTACAGTTACAACATATAGTAGTTTTACAGTGACAACATGTAGTAGTTTTACAGTTACAACATGTAGTAGTTTTACAGTGACATGTAGTAGTTTTACAGTTACAACATGTAGTAGTTTTACAGTGACAACATGTAGTCGTTTTACAGTTACAAAATGTAGTAGTTTTACAGTGACAACATATAGTAGTTTTACAGTGACAACGTGTAGTAGTTTTACAGTGACAACATGTAGTCGTTTTACAGTGACAACATGTAGTAGTTTTACAGTGACAACATGTAGTAGTTTTACAGTTACAACATGTAGTAGTTTTACAGTGACAACATGTAGTCGTTTTACAGTTACAACATGTAGTAGTTTTACAGTGACAACATGTAGTAGTTTTACAGTGACAACATGTAGTAGTTTTACAGTGACAACATGTAGTAGTTTTACAGTGACAACATGTAGTAGTTTTACAGTGACAACATGTAGTAGTTTTACAGTGACAACATAGAGTAGTTTTACAGTGACAACATGTAGTAGTTTTACAGTTACAACATAGAGTAGTTTTACAGTGACAACATGTAGTAGTTTTACAGTGACATGTAGTAGTTTTACAGTGACAACATGTAGTAGTTTTACAGTGACAACATGTAGTAGTTTTACAGTGACAACATGTAGTAGTTTTACAGTGACAACATGTAGTAGTTTTACAGTGAGAACATGTAGTAGTTTTACAGTGACAACATGTAGTAGTTTTACAGTGACAACATGTAGTAGTTTTACAGTGACAACATGTAGTAGTTTTACAGTGAGAACATGTAGTAGTTTTACAGTGACAACATAGAGTAGTTTTACAGTGACAACATGTAGTAGTTTTACAGTGAGAACATGTAGTTTTACAGTGACATTATTTTATCACTCCCAGGCAAAATTGACCACAGTATGATTTGAACTCAGAATGTACACAACTGGAATGAATACTGCACAGTATTTTACATGATGCTCAACCAACTCAGTCAGTTGAACACCTGGAGATAGGGTTAGATTTAGACCTTGGGGGGCCCTTCATACACAAAAAATTAGAATACACAGCCCCCCCCCCATTTTACATATCAAAGTTACCTTGGTGCAAATAATTGGAATTGAAAAGTTATACATACAGGTATTAAATTCAAAAATGTTAACCATCCTAAAACCAGCTGAGAACACAAAGAAATTGCTAGGGCTATCGCAGGTGCCCCCCCCCCCCATTGCAGGGGGCCCAGGGCAATTGCCCTCCATTAAATCTGGCCCTGCCTGGAGTATTATTTTATCAACCCTAGACTGGATGAAAAGCAAAGTTGAGAGGATTATAATTGATTTTAATTTATTTATTATTTCTTCTTATTGATTTACCTTGCTGGAAAGGGCTATGCTCATGAATTTTTAAGGGCATTCCAAGACATTTGAGATCAACATAGTTAGTGACTGCAGGAAAAACATGGACAAGAAGGAAATTCCAAAGGACTGGTGTCAGTTTTTCCTCTGATTGATACTTTATTTATTGTCTGTCTGAACAGTGTCAGATTAACCTACCAGAATTTTCTGGGGCTACATGCTGATTGATTTATAGTATAGTATTATACTACCTTTAATCTTTAAGTCACATTGAAAAAAAAAGCCCCCAAAAAACAATTAGGGTTCCTTTATAGTATACGGTACAGGCTCTACACTATCCTAATCCAAGTACTACCCCTGAAAGTAAGAAAAACACAGTTGGCTTTGTGGATGAAGGCATGTGGCTGAGTGGTTAGAGAATTGGATTCGCAATCGTGAGGTTGTGAGTTCGATTCCCAGACCGGGCAATGCATTATGTCCTTGAGCAAGACACTTTATTTCACGTTGCTTCTTCTACCTGGAGTTGCGACCAATAGATTGTATTAGCAATTGGAAAGACCAATGGAAACATTGTTTACTCGGTCCGATTTGACAAAAGTCGATCGTTCCTTTGTGGGTATTTGCTGCATTCTAGATATAGACAACCACAGAGTTTTTACTGTCTTACATTCTGTTGTGAGTGGAGATATTTTAAAACATTATGTGTATTGTTGAAGCAGTTTATATTTTTAAAGCTGAAAGCTCTTTCTTATTGGTACTCATTGAACTGATATCTGATCTGATCTGCCCAAAACCACCCCTGGTTCAATGATACAAAATTGTTTGTTTTAAAATATCTAACATATATCTAAAAACCTTCTGTCATAATTTTATGTTAAGTTTTTCCAAATACCAACTTAAAAATGAGAACTTTATATTTATTTTTATTAAACATCTCCAAATTACACTGTGTAACATATTTTTTGTTCCCCGGTTCTAAGTGTCATTTCATGGTTTGTTATATCCCATTATTATAAAAAAAACACTATTATTTAATCAGAAGTTTGGGTTTGTGGTCAGGAGTTTCATATTTCGAAATTTTCATATTTTTCAAGAAAAAACACATTTAAAAAAAAATTTATCAGTTCATATAATTAAATCAACAGAATATATATTTATTTTATTACACAAGCTTATCAAAAGCAAACAAGTAAAAACAAATAACACTTATAAAGCAACTTATACATGTCAGAAATGACT
The DNA here is from genome assembly GCA_964016885.1 of Eledone cirrhosa. Taxonomy (NCBI): domain Eukaryota; kingdom Metazoa; phylum Mollusca; class Cephalopoda; order Octopoda; family Eledonidae; genus Eledone; species Eledone cirrhosa. The sequence continues at coordinate 504,554 of OZ024751.1, forward strand.
GGATTTCCTGGATTTGCGGTTGTAGTCCAGGTCGCATTCCTGCACTAGCCCCCAGATATAGTCCCCCATCATTTTTTCATTGTAGTGGCCCTCATACCTCCGCTCTATCTCTTTCACATCTTGGTGGAATCGTTTGCCTTGTTCTTCTGAGTAGGCGCCCATATTGTCCTTGAATTTTTCCAGGTGAGCGTCTAGCATATGGAGTTTAAGCGACATCCTGCATCCCATGGCGCCAAAAGCCTTTATCAGATCCTGCACCAGTTGCTGGTAGTTTTCAGCTCTGTAGTTGCCCAGGAAGCCCTTAACAACTGCCTTGAAACAGTTCCATGCTGTTCTCTCGATCCTATTGAGCTTATTGGAGAACTCGGTAGACTCAAACACCTTCTTTATCTGAGGTCCAACAAAAATTCCACCTTTGATTTTAACCTCAGATAACTTGGGGAAGAACTCAAGAGGGTACTTAAAAGCGGCTGATTCTTGGTTGAGAGCCTTCACAAACTGCTTCATCAACCCCAACTTAATGTGCAGTGGCGGCATGAGCACAATCCTGGGATCAACCAGTGGCTCCCACATGACGTTCCGGGTCCCAACTACAAATTCTGTTCGCTGCTCCCAGTTCTTTCTTTTGTAGTGGTCAGAGGTGGCTCTGCTGTCCCAAAGGCAAAGGAAGCATTGGAATTTGATAAAGCCTCCTTGGAGTCCAAGCAGGAAAGCCACCATCTTGAAGTCTCCAATGATTTCCCAATTGTACTGGTTGTATTGCAGAGCCTCCAAGAGAACTTTCACACTGTAGTAATCTTCCTTCAGGCAGACTGAATGAGCTAGGGGTAGTGTCGGGAACTTGTTTCCACTGTGGAGGAGGACAGCCTTCAAACTTGTGGTGGAGCTGTCTATAAATAGCCGCCACTCCTTGGGCACAAACGGCACCCCAATAACATCAAACAGTCCAGGCATGTCATGGCAGAAGCAGAGGCCATCCCTAAGAGTGTAAAGGCCTGAGAAAGGTTTGTGTCGACTTCTCTGACTTGTCACCTGCACTTCCTCCTAGACCAAGTTCCACTGCTTCATCCTGGAGACGAATAGCTCTGCATTGGACTTGGTCAGACCCATATCCCTAACCAAGTCATTGACTTCTTTTTGGTTTGGGAAGTGAGGAACTTTTTCTGGTACCTCAGGCAGGTAATCCAAGTTCTCAGCATCCATCTCCTCCTCTTCATCAGAATACTTGTCTTGGAAAATAGATTTGATATGCAATACAAAATAAATATTGGAAAGGGAAATACATATTTAAATAATATAAAAGAACACTAATCATACTAATGAAAATTCGTGCTTAAAACACAACTTACCCTTTATTCAGGGTGTGAAAATCCAGTATCAATAAATCTCTTTAATCCACTTTTTAACAATTTTATACTTTATTGCACTTTTATAATTTTCTTTAGGTATTACTGTTTATTTTATAATTTTAATTTAACCTGAAACATATATAAAAAAATCATTTAACATAAGCAAATTAAACTTACATACAACGTAAAATCCAGCATACAAATAATTCTAGTGAATAGCTTAAAATTTTTACAAACCCAAACTTTTAACTGTTCAATAGCACTTTTTTTTTATTTATTTGGGACCTAAGCAACACAAAAAAGTGATTACAAGCCAGGAACAGAGAAAAAAAAAATTTTTTGTTACACAGTGTTATTTGAAAGTAACAGGCAGTGTATTTCATTAGAAATATGGTAACAAAAGGGATAATCTTTTAGAAGCTTTCTGCTAGTCTTTAACTTGATACTTTTTCTCTAATTTACTGCAAAAAAGATGCAAACATCTTGCCATTATCACAGCTTCCAACAAGTCTGTGAAGACCATTTTAGTTGTATGATCTGCTTGATGAAACAGCTAAATATGTAATAAAAAATAATTAGAACTTCCATACCATTAAAATAAAGACTATGTGTTTTAAACTAAATCTGATACCAGATACCCTTTAGTTACCAACTCGTCCAGCTCTGATTGGATGAAATATAATCACCCATTTAAAAAGTTTCCAATTTAAATCTAAAATCTTCCAATATACTTTTATATAAGAACCTTTCATTAAGTTACTATCTTAGTAATGAAATAATTGGTAATTTTAGTAAACCCCTCAAAATTCTTCATTAACTAATTGAAATATGGTCATGAAAGGGTTAAAGACAGATTTGCCATAATTGACTATTCAATAACAATAATAATATCAAACATATTTGTATATTTATATATATATCTGTCTGTAACTCTTTAAAATTTACACACAGTTGTAGAAAATGTGTCAAAGAAAGGGTTGGGAGGACCCCTCAGTCATGTCAAGGGCATGATAACCTCCCTAGTGTTTATACAATAAATGCACCCAGTACACATTGTAAAGTGGTTGGTGATAGGAAGGGCTACTGGCCATAGAAATGTTGCCAAACAAAGGGTTGGGTCAAATACATGACAGCCTCTCCTGAGCACGGAACATGGGACGGTACATAAGTGAGACAGATCCTTGGCTTCAGTACGGTCTTCTCATTATAGACCTGTCCAACCCTTGCAGGGAAAGCGGATGTTAAAACAACAATGATGATGATGATGACACATATACACAATACATTTCCTATATCAGTTATCTTACTACAATAAGAAGTTCATTTTCCAAAACAACTTTCCAACATTAAATTGTAGATGATGATGATGAAAGAGAATAGAACTGTAATAATTTCATTTGAAATCAGAATTCTTTAACCCTTTAGCATTTAACCCGGCCATATCTGACCAGAATTCTCTTACCTCTTTCTGTTCAAACCAGCCATAACTAGCCACTCATACTGATGTTAAGGTATTGTTCTCAAAATCTCATAGATTCAATACTATGTGAGATAATTATGAGAGATTCAGCTCATTTCTGTGAAAATATAGAGTAATGTAAATGCTAAAGGATTAAAGTTTGAATAAAGGCAGATAATATACAGTCATTAAAGCATTGGTCAAAATTCTTTTTGGTATTTTCTCAGGCTTTCTGCACTCTGAATTGAAATTCTATTGAGGGTCAACTTTGCCTTTTATCCTTAACCCTTCCATGACCACATTTCTAATGAAACACTCTATTTTAACTAATTAATGAAGAATTTCAAGGGCTTTACTAAAACTATTAATTATTTCATTACTAAGATAGTAACTTAATCCATTAGTTACCAACCTAGCTAAAACCGGCTCTGATTTTATGAAACAAAACTATCCGTTTTAAAAGGTTTCCAATTTAAATTAAAATCTTCCAACATAATTTTATATAAGAACCTTACATTAAGTTACTATTTTAGTTATGAAATAATTAATAATTTTAGTAAATCACTTAAAATTCTTCATTGATTAATTGAAATGGAGGGTATTTCATTAGAAATATGGTAATGAAATGGTTAATATAAAATTATGTTGGAATGTTTTTAATTTAAATTTGAAACCTTTAAAATGGATGGTTATATTTCATAGAACCAGCACCAATTTTGGCTGGGTTGGTAATTAAAGGGTTAAGGGTCGATGAAATAAAGTACCAGTCCAGGCTAGTGGTTTGGCAATATTATTCAAGAGCCACAGTATTTGTTCTGGCTCTTTGCATTCTAGGTTCCAATCCTGGTGCAATCTATTTGGGTAGTAGATTTAATTGTCTCTACTTTAGGCACAAGGCCAGCAATTACCCAGTGCATTACTGGTATTTTATTTTATCGACCCCGTAAGGATGAAAGGCAAAGTCAACCTCGGCGGGATTTGAACTCACATCGTAAAGGGACGTAACTATGCTGGAAAGCATGGTGTCCGACCCTCTACTGATACTGCCAATCCACAGTAGATTTAATGTCACCAAGTTTAACACCACCACATTGCCCTTGGGTAGTAGACTTAATGTCACCCAGTTTAACACCACCACCTGGTCCTTGGGTTGTAGACTTAATATGTCACCCAGTCTAACACCATCAAGTCCTTGTATGGTAGACTTGGTGCTAGACTTAATCTGTCACCCAGTCTAACACCACCATATTGCCCTTGGGTGCTAGACTTAATATATCACCCAGTTTAACACCACCACAAATAACACCTCCTCTCTCTTTCAAGGATTTCAGATTCTAAGGAGGACCATAGGTGCTGCCTACCCATATTAAAAAGTCAGAAATAAAAACATCTATTCTCAGTCAACATAATTATCTCAATTTTATAACCAATTTTTTCCTCAGCAGTGCAGTATTTTGAATATGTGGCACACTCCACATAGGGGTCATTTGAATATTTTGGCTTGCAATAAGTTTTATAGTCATTTTAGTATCAAATATAGTCATATATTGAAGGGGCATCGCATAGATCAATCGGCTGAGCATCATACGTTTAAGTGTTCGAATTGTCAGAGAATAGGATAAAATGGCATTGCATAGTTGTTTTGGTTCTTTACAATCTGAATTCAAATCCCATCATGGTCACCTTTGCTTTCCTCTTTCAGGGTCGATAAAATAAAGTACCAGTTAAGTACTGCGGTTGATTTAATCAACTTTGCCCTTAACCCCAATTTGCTGGCCGCGTTTTTGGACTAACCTTATTCGATAGAGTGTGTAGCTCGGAGATAAGAGAGACACTCCAAGTAGAGCCGCTACTTCTGCGAATTGAGAGATCACAGCTCCGATATTATGGGCATGTGGTTAGAAAGTCTCAGGAAAGAATCGCTGGACACATTTTAAGTGCAAAACCAACAGACAAGAGACCCAGAGCAAGATGGTTGGATAACATCCATGAACTTGGCTGGTCACGCTTGGGGATCCAGCCGGAACAATTGGAGATGGTTGCTTCTGACAGGACCTGTGGAAGGAGTACTTGAGGACTGACGATCCTCTCAAGAATAAGTGGGCGAAGAAGGAGGAGAGAATTGTGTTGGGATATAAAATCAAAAGGTTAAGAACCACAGCAATAACGTAAGCAGGAGTAAAGGAGCTATTTAGTTTAGCTGAGTTAAGTAATAGCCCGTCTTTTCTATTAGCCTCAGAGACAAAACGCCGACTAAGCTAGTATCGAACTTAAAACTTCACAACCACAAATTCAATGCTTTAAGTCATTGTCGAAAAACTCACTTAACTATTTACTTGAATAAATAGATGTCTTCTAGCCATTCAACGCCAACAACTTCTATAAAATTATTTAAATATAAATTCAACTCTTATGTAATACGAGAGCGTAAGTCAATAAAAAAAAAAAAAAGCGGAAATGGAGATTGTAAAAATCTGACTTGGCTTTATTGAATTGCCGAAACGAATAGATAAATGTTGAGTTCGTTATTAGTTTATAAACAGTATAAAAAGAATATAAATGTAGCACAGTCGTATTTCACTACTCATATAAAACTCAACATTTAGTTTAACAGTAAGGAATTATATTTTCTCATGATGTAGCGTTATTTAATGTTAACAGTATAAGAGTTAATGTTGTTTATTTTTGGCCCAGCCGGAATCTATGATGTACAAAGTATAGAAATCCGAAAAAATAAATAAAATAAAAGGTGGCAATTACATGATTTATCAATACTTTCACCTATTCGTTTCGGTAATTCAGAAAAGCCAAGTTAGATTTTTTATACTACCCATTATTGCTGTTGTTGGCAATTTCAATTACACCGCTTTCATCTTATTTCAGTTTTTATTTAAGCGAAAGATATTAAGTTTCAATACATAAACATCTGTTTTTCATTATTAAGTCGAAAGTTAGTTACATCATTAATCCTCATAATTCGTGATAAAATCGTAAAACAGAAAGATCTGTGTTTCTAGATAAAGATATTGTAAAATAAATCTCTCATATTACGAGTTAAAATATTTCCGGATTTTAAATAAATCAACTGCTAAAAAAAATATCACTAACATTACAATGATAAATATCTTAAATCTCTCTCTCTCTCTCTCTCTTATTATATATATATATATATATATATATATTGGTCTGGTATCTTAATGATACTTACTTAATTATATTATTGAGTGAGATAGGATAACGATCGAAGGTGTATCGGTCCTAATCGATAGCTTCGTTTCAGTATTATTTTATATGGGCGGGGGATTGGCAGTATAAGTAGAAAGTCGGACGCCATGCTTTCCAGCATAGTTACGTCCCTTTACGGTCTGAGTTCAAATCCTGCCAAGGTGAACTTTGCTTACGGGGTAGATAAAATAAAGTACCAGTAATGCACTGGGTATTTGCTGGCCTTGTGCCAAAAGTAGAAACAATTATTTTATATGTATGTGCGACCATTGGTTTCGGAATCCAGTTATGGCCACCACTGTATATTGGAGGAGGTTCTTACAAATTGCCAAACTGACCCACCCCCCTCGTCAGATACGGAAACAAATATATAAAATATACATTATATGACACTGAGGAGACAGGTTAGCTGGACATGCTCATCGACATCCAGAGTTGAAACTGCACTCAATGCTCCTGTGGGAGCCCCTGCATCGACACACTGCAAGAGAAAAACCGAGGTTAACATATGTTGATGCCCTAAGGACATACACTGGTCTGTTGGAGAGGGACAGAGACCGCTGGAGAGAAATCGTCCATGGATCTCGGCAATTTTACCAGCCCTAGACATATATATGTGTGTGTGTTAGGTAATTGTGTAACCACAGTTACAGGTGGTTCGCCGTTCTAAGAAAATGATGGTCCGTCTCATGTTATATGTATGTACACACACCTATATATATATATATATATATATATATATATATATATATATATATATATATATATATATATAAATGAAAGGTATAGAAAACACTGCAGCGAAAAGCCAACAGCACTCCATAATATATATATATATATATATATATATATATATATATATATATATATATATATATATATATATATATATATATAACAGATTGCAGTTTAAGCAAATAATCGCTGCATTCACCCTTAACGGGATTTTCTGAAACTCAGAAGATCCCGTTAAGGGTGAAAGCACCGATTCTTTGCTTAAACTTTAATCTGTTATTTTAATAAATATTTGCTCTATGGTTCTTATATATTTGATATATATTTATCCTTATCGAGCCCTCTTTGGATTTTAGTCTTCAAATTTATTATTATTACTATATATATCATCATCATCATCATCATCATCATTTTACGTCCGCTCTTCCCTGCTCGCAAGGGTGGGACGGGTCTTATTCAGCACAGCATCTCTCCACTCGTCATATATATATGTTCAGGGTATCCGTAGATGAAAGATCAAGGAAATCAATGCTCAATCTATTGTAAGAGAGGTTATTTCGTATAAATAATGTATATCTTATATATTGGTTTCCGTGTCCGACGAGGAGGGTGGGTCAGTTTGGCAATTTGTAAGAACCTCTTCCAATATACAGCGGTGGCCATAACTGGACTCCAAAACCAATGGTCGCACATACATATAAAATAATACTGAAACGAAGCTTTCGATTAGGACCGATACACCTTCGATCGTTTTCCCATCTCACTCAATAATATAATTAAGTAAGTATCATTAAGATACCAGACCAATATATATATATATATATATATATATATATATATATATATATATATATATATATATACATTGATATTAAATAAATGGAAACTATATTTATAAAACCATATTTATTTTATTATATATATTTCAAGGGTACCAAGACAACATTGGTACGCTTTCATCAGATAAAATACAAAGTTTGTTTATAAATAGAGACGTACCCATGAAAATCATACCTTATTTAATATTTACTCCAGTAATTTGTTGAGTGCTCTAAATCAGTTATAAACATTTGTTTGTCAGACTTCCAACAAATTAAATACAACTTCTACTTATATATATATATATATATGTGTATGTGTGTGCGTGTGTGCGTGCGCGCGCGCGTGCGTGTGTGTGTGATTCAGTGAATTACTAATGGTGACACTCAATGCACAGGCAGAATGTGTGTGTACATATATATATATATCCCTCTTTAGATTAACAGTTGAAGTAAATTCTCTGGACAGGAAAGTTTTTTAGTATATAAATAAATACATTAATATTTTTCTCTATACTATATACATAAGTGACCCTCCAAGCCTTAAAATTCTAAATAATTTGTTTCTCTATGAAATTTAATCTCTATGAAATAAAAAAAAAAAAAAAGAAGAAAACCTTTTCCCCCTAATTCCTAACTGTGAAATAACATTACGCTTGTGATGACATCTAAGATATTACTCTGGTTGATATTGTTCATTATTCATTACACTGGTCTACAAGGCTTTTGGTGTTTAGGAAACAGACATCATTCCTATACAAAATCGGTCTCCTGAATCCAAATATAACCTTCTTTTTGACCTATCATATCTAATTTTTAAGTTATTGAACATCCCTATAGTCACCATGTATGTGTGTACGTCCAGTGTTCGTTACCTTATTCTAATTCTAAGTTTTTTCTTTTACCTTACTCTTTAGATGTTGTGGTGAACTAAGGAATAGAAAATGAGCAAGATGTCTTCTTCAAGAAAGTGTTGCGTTAATTCTCCAAATGTGTTTTGTTATGTTTGTGGAGAATACACATTACCTGAAAATTGAAAAAACATCACTGATTTTGTTGAAAGAGCGTATATGGCATATTTTGGGGTCAAGCTGGGAGACCAAGATAAATATTGGGCACCGCATAGTGTCTTCAAACAATGTACAGAATATTTGCGACAATGGACTAAAAGGACAAGGAAAAATACGAGGATTGCTATATCAATGGTATGGCGGGAGCCCTATAATCACGTGGACGATTGCTATTTTTGTAACCTAAATTTGAAGGGTATTAACCGGAAAAATCGACAAACGCTTGTCTATCCTAATCTTGCCTCTGCTATTAGTTCGATTCCACACAGTGAAGAGTTTCCCTTCCTGTCTTCAATGTCTTGCCTCAGATAACTTTACCCTCAACCAAAGAAGATTCATCACCTGAAGATGACACTAGAGATCAAGACTTTTCAGTTGAGACTTTACCCCAGCCAATCTCCGAGGTAGGGCTGAATGATCTAGTTCGTGACTTGAACCTCCCAAAAAATTCTGCAGAACTGTTTGACGGCTTCCCGACTGAAATAGAAGAATCTTCTAGAGAATGGTGTCCGTATAACCTTTTATCGGAGTCGGCATGGAGAGTTCCTTTCTTTCTTCACAAAAGAGGAAGAGCTGGTTTACTTCAGAGATGTCAGTGGGCTTCTTAATAGACTTGGCATTGAGGAATACAAACCAGAGGAATGGCGTCTTTTCATAGACAACTCTAAGCTTAGTTTAAAATGTGTATTGTTGCACAACGGAAATGTGCATGGCGTTGTCCCACTCGGCCACTCCTGAAGGAAAAATATGAAGAAATTAAGTTGGCTTTAGAGAAGATACTGTATCATGATCATAAATGGGTCATCTGCGTTGACTTAAAGATGGTGAATTTTCTCATGGGACAGCAATCTGGTTATACCAAATACCCATGCTTTCTTTGCATGTGAGACAGTAGAGACTGAATAAACCACTATGTTAAGAAAGACTGGCCGCCTCGAACAAATATGGCCCCATGTAGAGCTGCCAATATATTGGAAGATGAGTGAGATCAGATCATTTTCCCCCCTTTGCACATCAAACTCGGATTGACCAAGCAACTCATCAAAACTCTTAACAAAAATGGGGAGTGCTTCAAGTATATCTGCAGTGGATTTCCAGACTTGACGATTGAAAAACTTAAAGCATGGATTTTTGATGGACCACAGATCCATAAGCTCTTGAAGGACACAAATTTCGTGAAAACGATGAGCGAAAATGAAGCATCAGCTTGGCTAGCCTTTTCAGAAGTAGTGCAAAATTTCCTTGGGAAACACAAAAGTGAAAACTTGTTACCAACTTGATATCAACTTTCGTGATATTGGCGCGAATATGAGCATCAAAATGCATTATCTTTTTAGTCATCTTGATCGTTTTCCTGAAAATCTCGGAGATGTTAGCGATGAACAAGGCGATCGATTCCATCAGGACACCAAGGAGATGGAAACTCGGTACCAAGGACGTTGGGACGCTGTGATGATGGCAGACTATTGCTGGTGTTTAAAACGAGATACTCCTGTTGCATTCGCGGCGCACAAAGAAGCGTATATTTATTCCTTGAATTTTCTGCCAAAAATCTTTGCCAATGTGCATTTTCAATTTAGAATTTTTATTTGTACTTTGTTTTGTTTTGTCTTACGCTCTCTTTATTGATTCATATTATATGCCTCTTGTTTGAATAAAATACTTACTCTATCAGATCTAGTCAGAAAACTAGACCTGATAGAGAAAAACTGAAGTTATTTTTGAATATTTCAACGAATTCTTTTAGCAGGAAAAAAGAATTCGTTGAAATATTCCAGGCACCAGACAAAAAAAAAATATTTTGTTGCTCGGTGCTATCAACATGAAATTGAAAGACAACGGAAAAAATCGCTGAGTTTGCGTTTAGCCTTCTATAAATATATATCGAAAGTATTCAACAAACGTAAATACACAAATAATGAGGTCACTACACGGTAGTTATATCTATGGATGTTTATCTCGTTCAATTAGTGAAATTAGAAATAACTATATTTCAAATATAAAATGTCAGGAAATACAAAATCTAGTTTCATTTCCGACAGTTAAAAATGAAAAACAAAAACAAGAACATTCAGGAGTGTATAAAGGGAGGTAAGTAGGTTAGACAAAAAAAAAAATAGCAACATATCAACTATAATTATTTCTTTGTGGATTTTCTTTCTACACGAATAATTAAATAATTGACATGATGTTATGTTGTTATTGTAAACTTAAATTTAACAATAACGTTGTCCCAGTAGAAATGTATATAGGTTTTCTCTCGCTTTCATTATATATTTTTGTATTTGTGTATTATATGTATAAGGTTAATGACCGTAAGAATGCGATCGCGAATACAAGCAGCCGACATAAGTTTCCTCCGAATGATCTTTGGAGTAACCTTACTATATAGAGTGCGAAGCTCGGAGATCAGGGAGTCACTCCAGGTAGGGGTATTTCTCCGAATTGAGAGACCTCAGGATGCAAAAATACACAGGTATACTAAGTTCACGCTTGGAGGAAATAGAGGAGGGTTCAACGGTCAAGCTTAATGAACCTTTCGATGGCGAAATATACAGTGTATATCTATCTATCTATCTATCTATCTATCTATCTATCTATCTATCTATCTATAAGTAGAAGGGATATTTAATTTGTTGGAAATTCAACAAATATAAATGTTTATAACTGATTTAGAGCACTCGACAAGTTTCTGGAGTAAATATTCAATGATATTAAATAAATGGAAACTATATTTATAAAACCATATTTATTCTATTATATATATTTCAAGGATACCAAAAACTTGTATATATATATATATATATATATATATATATATATATATATATATATATATAACCATTGATATGTTTGGTGGTCGGCGGAGGGAATAACGACTTCGAAATACGTATAACAAAATAAATAGGGATGGCAAATGAAACCGCCTTTCTTGTTTATTATATATATATATATATATATATATATATATATATATATATATATATAATAATAATAAAAATATATATACAAACAGATACACACACACACAAAATAAGTAGAGTGAACAGATAAAATAGTAATTAAAATGTAGTCATTTGATAGGTGCAATTAATTAAAACGATTCATTAAACAAATCTAATTACCTGTTTACTTAAAATGTGCACATTGAATGTATGGAATCTCTTTGCAGAATATTCAAGCAAAATAATTCATAAGTAGTATATATATGCAATAGTGAAATAAAAGGAAATAAAAACAAAACCGACCATCAATTCACTGCCAAATAATTATTTGAATCGGATTAGAAAGAGAGAGAGAGAGAGAAAAAAAAATAAATTTATATGCCGTTATGCTGCGAAACAATACAAATTATAATGCATGGGGCAAGTCGTTTTTGAAAAAATAAGTTGTGTAAAATTTATTAGAATTTCACCAAATTCCAAAATGTCGAAAGCCAATGACCCCGCATCTACGGTCAAAGAAAGCCATTGGAGCTTCACTCACAGAAGTGGATTCAGCAGCCAGCTTGACAGCCGAAGTAACACCAGCAATTATCACTACTATTAACAAGAGGAAGGCAACGACAGCAACAGTGACAATAACTGTTTCTACTTTTGGCACAAGGCCATCAAATACTCAGTACATTACTGGTACTTTATTTTATCGACCCCGTAAGGATGAAAGGCAAAGTTAACCTCGGCGGGATTTGAACTCAGACCGCAAAGGGACGTAACTATGCTGGAAAGCATGGCGTCCGACTCTCTACCGATACTGCCAATAATAACAACGACCCCCCACATCTTCGGTGAAAGAAGGCATTCGAGCTCCAGCAGCCAGCTGTATCAACTACCATTCGAGGTTAACTTTGCCTTTCATCCTTATGGGGTCGATAAAATAAAGTACCAGTAATGTACTGGGAATTTGCTGGCCTTGTGCCTAAAGTAGAAACAATTACTATTAACAAGAGGAAGGCAACGACAGCAGCAGTGACAATATCAACAACATATATGTGTATACACCAACATCATACCAGCAATCACTGCCACTACCATTAACAAGAGGAAGCCATCTCCAGCATCAGTGACAATAACAACAACATATGTTTTCAGGATTGATAGACTCATCTTTAGCCACTTGGTTCTGTTAACAAGAAACTGTTAACAAGCTCGCACGTGTGCGTGCAGAACTTTGGGAACAACCCACGGTTTTCTATTTGTTCATTCATTCATTCATTCGCCAATTTTCTACTTTCGTGTGTGTCCCCTCCATGCAACCCCACTTTCTTTTCTATCTTGTCTTTTGTCGTCTCCTGATCTGGTGTAGGTGAGCCATGAGGCCTCACTCATACCAGCACTTTCCCTTCCACCCACATACAGTTGAGCCTAGCACCCAGGCCGATGACAACCAGCCACTCACCCTTGATGCCGCTTGGTGCCCCAGTCCCCGGCTCCACACCCCATCCTCCATCCCCACTTGCAGCACCACGAACGGGCGGAAGAGGGGCTGCTTCCACCACCTCACTTGTGTTGGCTTGACGCGTCGAGCCTCCAATGCCCCCGCAGCATGGAGATGCAGCAACTGTCTGTCTGCCCAGCCACGGTTTCTGGCACACCACCAGAAGAGACAGCGAACTTGTCTGATGCCCAAGCCTCGCTGGTCAACATCGTTCGGCTCAGGAAGATTCCGCTCAAGATCCCGAGAGCGGCCCGGGTGCCGGTAGTCGATGCCTTCGCTACCTCAATTGAGAGTGCCCTGGACTCTAATCGAGCCAGCGACTGGGAGCGCCTTTTTATTTCGCCCCACTCGTCCTCGGCCTCCCCAACTCTGGCGCTGACCGAGGCGGCCTTTGTCAAGGCCAATGTCTGGCGTGCCGAATGACGCCACACCCCCTGCTCTCGGGTGTCTTCAATCCTCCACCCCTGAGGCCCGTGCAAAGCGTTTAAATGACCGCGTAAACGCTAAACTAATCATGGGTGATGTCTCGGCCGCAGTCAGAGTGGTTGCCTCAGAGGACACTTTCCTCCAACCCACCAAGGAGGTCCTGGCTGCCCTGCGACTCAAGCACCCTGAGCCACACGCTGACCTCAGGCCCATACTCACACCCGATTCCCACTTGCTCCTTGTGGCTTCCGACGCAGATATCATGTTTGCCATCAAATCCTTCCCAGCTAGCAGCAGCGGAGGTGCTGATAGTCCCCGACCTGGCCAGCTCAAGGAGTTGCTATCTCTCCTCTCCGCCGAGGCCGGGCGCCGCCTTCTGAGTGCAATTGTGGCACTCACCAATAAGCTCATCCATGGAGCCCTGGATCCTCACGCCCGAGGCCTCTTTTTTTCGGCTAGCCTGCCCTCTCTCAGGAAGACCGCTCGCTGTGGACAATGTCTTCCGGAGGCTGGCTGCTAAGGTGGTCTGCAGGTCCATCACACCTGAATTGGGTGAGGAGCTCGGTCCGGTGCAACTGGGAGTCGGCGTGTCCAGTGGCTGTGAGGGGGCCGCACATGCAACCAGGCAGTTCTTCAACAGCTGCCCACCGGAACCGGCATCCAGGGACTCCAGGCACCTCATTATCAAGCTTGACATGAGGAATGCCTTTAACTGCATACGCCGGGACCATCTGCTCGATGCCTGCCTCAGCCGAGCCCCGTCTGCCTACCCGCTGGGCTACCTGTCATATAGAGCCCCGAGTATGCTCCTTGCTGCTGATACGGTAATACCTTCGGCCACTGGGGTCCAACAGTGTGACCCTTTGGGCACTCTCCTGTTTGCTCTTGGTTTAGACCACATTGCCCGGGGTATCACGGCCGCTCTCAACGTTTGGTACCTGGATGATGCTACGTTCGGCGGGCCCGTAGAGACTGTCTGCCATGACCTTCAATCGGTGGTTCCTGCCCTGGCGTAAATCGGCCTCCAGGTCAACTCGTCCAAATCGGAGGTGGTGAATGTCAACCACGATGCTGAGAGCTTTGCAGCGTCCTTCTTGGACGTGAGGTCCATTCTCCACCAGGTACAGCTGACCCCGAAAGAGGATGTCCTCATCCTCGGGTCACCGATCCACCCGCCGGCCATCCGCTCCACCATCAGGTCCAGGCTGCAGCAACTCAAGACTCTCACGAACCGACTGGCTTGATTGACGGCCACCCAGCACTCTTCCTGTTGAGGAACTGCTTCGCCATGCCGAAGCTCCTCTATACCCTTCGCAGCGCTCTGCGTTACAGCCACGCATCTCTCCTCGATGACCTCGATACTTGTATCCGAGCGGCAGCCGAGGAGATATGCAATGTCAGGTTTGACGATATTGGATGCCAACAGGCCACTTTACCTGTTAGATATAGTGGCCTTCGCCTCCGGTCCCCGATCTCGCTGGCTTTGCCGGCGTTTCTTTCGTCGGTAACCTCATGCCGCGTCCTCGTCAGCAGGGTTCCTCAAAACACAATGGAACCCCCTGTGATCGGGGAACGTGAGGCCGCCTGTGAGATGTGCGGCTGGCTGGGACTTAGTCCAGTAGACGTCCCTCAACCTCCCCCTTCCGACGTTAAGTACCCCCAAAGCATTTGGGATGCCATGCAGTGCAGCCTGGCCTCAAACTGGCTCACGTGCCAGCTCGACCAGCACCGCCTTGCCACTTTTCGCGCGGCCTCCAAACCCCACAGTGGTGCCTGGCTCCATGCCTTGCCCTCCTCCACTGGCACGCAGCTGGATAACGATAGCCTCCACCCGCTTTCCTGTCGCCACAGTGCCGACTGCCTTCCACACCATGTTGCCCTCAACGAGGTCGTAAAGCATGGCTTGGAAGCTCAGGCTACCCCTCCCATTCGAGCCGGTGGGGCTGGACCGAGGGGACGGCAAAAGGCCAGACGGCATGACTATCTTCCCGTTCCGTGGTGGAAAACCCCTCGTGTGGGATGCCACTTGCAGCGACACTTTCTCTAACTGCAACCTGGTGCAGTCTGCGACTAACCCAGCTTCGGCTGCACGTCGGGCTGAGGAGACCAAACTCTCCAAATACCGGTCGTGCGGTTTGCGGTCGTGCCCTTGGCAGTTGAGACTTCTGGTGTCCTTGACCCTAGGGCTACCTCCTTACTTACCACCATAGGCGCTGAGTTGGCCAGCCGTAGGTGGCTCTTCCAGCACATCTCCCTTACCATCCTCCGGGGAAACGCCTTCTCCATTCTGTCCGCCAGGGCTGTGGGATGGCCAGCACGTGGGACCC
>OZ024751.1:525399-557899 GCA_964016885.1 Eledone cirrhosa
TTTAACGTCTATCTTTCACGGTAGCATGGGTTCGACGGGAATTGTCCCACTTGAGGCAAGATTGATCGGGTGACCGCGTCTCGCTCGTATAGGACAGGTTTTCTACGGCTGGATTCCCTTAACACCAACCACATTTACAGCGTGGACTGGGATCTTTTTACCATGTCTCCTACACGACGATATATATATAGTGTGTTACCTTTTCAACATATTGTATTTTAAAGAGCTCAGGATTCCTTCTCCTTTGAGAACATTATTGACAGGGAATAGCAAGAGTCTATGGCTCCGTTAATCTATCGTGATATTTCGCTCCTTAAAACAGTCTTTCCTCTCTCTCTGTTTGGTTGAGCACACTTCTCTGAGTGGTTTTGGGCTGCCCTTTCTAGCAGCTCGTCCCTCAGACACCACTGGTTCATTGCCCTAAACACGCCGTGACTCTCCCACGTGTAGCTGGACCGTCGCTTTAAATTCTGTTAGAGTTGTCTGAAATGTATGGCCTTACATACGCTGATGAACCATGGGTTATTTAATTTCTGTCAACAACTTATTGGCGAAACAGATATCTTTGGATTTGTACGTGTGTGTTATATAGTTATAGAGGTACGTATTTACACTTTAATTTATATTTTTAATTATCGTGTGTCTACCCTGCCTTTCAAAGGTTATAGATTCCATACACTGGTGGTTTTCCCTGTTCTATTGATGGCGCACTATCTCTCTCTAGTGTGTTACCTTTTCAACATATTGTATTTTAAAGAGCTCAGGATTCCTTCTCCTTTGAGCACATTATTAACAGGGAATAGCGAGAATCTATGGTTCCGTTAATTTATCGTAATATATATATATATATATATATATATATATATATATAGTGGTAGAACACTGGAAGGTAATATCCGTAGTGGTAGAGCACTCAGTCCATGGGACGAGTTAGGTAGAAGTGGTTACACAACAGTTAGTTTACTATACCGAGAACAATTGTTTCACCTTAGCGGATCCTCAGCTCGTAATGGACATGGTTATACTGAACAGGAAGGACAACCGTACGAACGCGCATGCGCAGAAATCAGTCACTTTACACAGGCAATTCTAAAATGGGTGCGAGAGGTGTAAGGGAGATAACTGCGAAAGTCCGAAAAGTTTCTAGTTGAAAAGAAAATGATGATGTTGTTGTAATTCAATCCGGAGCTTTGTAGTTATGCAAGAGGTGTTTCGAGACGTGTGGACAACGTGTGAAGAATTCATTTCTCGTGTTTAAATATTCTAAAGAGATTATGCAACAGTGATTGCCTAAACACGAGAAATGAATTCTTCACACGTTGTCCACACGTCTCGAAACACCTTGCATAACTACAAAGCTCCGGATTGAATTACAACCACGTCATAATTTTCTTTTCAACTAGAAACTTTTCGGACTTTCGCAGTTATCTCCCTTACACCTCTCGCACGCATTTTAGAATTGCCTGTGTAAAGTGACACACTATTAAATTATCTTATTCTACAACTATAAATATGGCCCAAAACATTGCTAAAATAAACAGTAAAATTCTAAAGCAGAATCAGCATAATGATTTTAATAATAGTGTTAACATAAATATTAATAAATCAAAATGTAATTGTAGAAATAAACCAGATTGCCCTCTGCAAAATAATTGTTTGGACAGTAATTTGGTGTATAAATGCACCGTAAAAACTGATTACAACACATACGATCGACTTCTTCTACATTTAAGGCTAGATTTGCGAATCATAAATGCTCATTTTCGAATTCTAATAGGAAATCTTCGACTTCTTTATCACAGCTTATATGGTAATTAAAAGACAAAAAGTTAAAATTCTCCATCTTTGGACGAAACTTTGTAATAGTGGAGTTTACCGCAACTCAAGTATATCAAGTAACTGCGCTCTTTGTACAATGGAGACCCTTTTGATTATTAATAATTATGAAAACTTAATTAACAAAAAAAGTGAATTATTCTCAAACTGCCTTCATAAAGCCTTGTCTACATTCCAAGCCTCGCATGAGCTCAGGAAAAAACAGTAAGCAACCAAGCCTGGTTTTTAGACGTACATCATCAACTGCTGAAAATATAAATCTTAATGGCTTATAAAACTTTAATATTGCTTTATCTTCTAATCATCTATAAAGGAAATAACGTTTGAATGAATGACAATTGTTTAATAACATGCTGGCACGTTGATATACATAACCTATGGCTTTTTGGATATTATTAACTTTGATCCAGACCTTTATTTCTCTATTTAAAACAGAGATAGAAAAATAAAGATATAGTTTAAATATCTAACCTGTAAATTTTTACGGACCTTATTTTGAACTGTGGATCATTCATGCGTTTACATTTTTTATATATATGTATGTATTTTATAGTTATGCATGTATGAATCTATTATCTAAGATTATAATCGTTATCCTTTACCAAAAGTATACCGTCTCATTAATACTTAGTAGATCTCTCTATATGTAGTTTGTGCAAATATGTTTATATTGTATAATAACATAATCATAATTATAGTTAGGTATATCTCTGTATATAGTTTTGTGCAAATATGTTTATAATGTACTAGCAGTAAAGCCCGGCGTTGCTCGGGGTCGCTCAGTAGCTGTGTTAAAGTTACAATGTTAAGTTTCTTTTTTGGCTTAAAGACTGTAGTGTCTACTGTGCAGACTTGCATGTGGTGTTTTTGATTAATATTCCCTCAACCAACAATATGCCTTATGAAGTTAAGAAAACATAACGATAACCCGAATGTTATAACAAAAGAGGATGCTGGGGATAAAAACTGCACTGGTTATTTATTAACAAAGATCGAAAATGTAAACACTGCAACGCAGAGAAAAACATTAGCGTAACCAAATTATCAGTTATGTCTGTCTGCACGCCTATATCACCTCTCTGCACGACTGTCTGTCTGCACGCCTAACGACGAAATATTTGCTTGTTTTACGTAGTCTTTAAATAGACTTGTTTTCAAGTAAAAATATTGTTTTAAAATGCTTTTAAATGGAAATGAAGCAAAACGGAAGCTTAGTGTTCGAATGTTCGTGTATTGTGTTAATGTCATTTTAAACGCTGAGAAAGCCAGCGTAATTTTTTACGTAAGACGCTCAATGTAAACAGAACAAAGGGAAATAACTGATAACTTACGCTCAAAAATCGATACATTATATTCGATTTCGTCACATAGGGTGGGTCAATTTGAAATTTTTTTTTCCGATGTCTTCGCTAGGGCTCAATGTACAAGTATAGCAATTTCGGTGCAATTCCGTGAGAGATTCTAAGAGGAGATGTGTGCCAAAAATCGATAGACAGACAGACAACCACAGTTTTATATATATAGATAATAACATAATCATAATTATTGTTCGGTATAGCGCTATTATAGATTGTGCAAATATATGTATATTGAATAATAACATAATCATAATTTAGAGTTCGTTCTTCCCTTGAAGGTAGAACTAATATAATGATTTAATATAATATATTAAAAAAAAAAAATTTATAGTCCTCTTATTATGATCAATGAACACATATATATATATAGCTGAAAACTCTGCGTTAATTATTATACTTTAGACACTATAACTATTTAACAATAAATTCCTTGATATTTATAACAGTAAGTACTTCATAAATTATACATACCGAAAATGTTGACACTGTTACAAGTAGTTTTGTTAAAGATTACCTTTGTGTGAATATTGAACAGTATATATTTTTCTTTCGCGGGCATAGTAAATCCTTTAAATTTGTTTTCATAAAACTTCGAATTTTAGAAATCTAACACATAAAATTTATAAAATTAATACAAATAACCATCAACTTTTAAAACCTAAAATGTTGATTCTTCACCCTAAAATAACATAAATTAAATATTTTGAAATTTAACCGCCAAGGCTATACATGTTTATATGTGTCCGATGAAAATTTGTGCATAAAATACTCTCCTTTATCTCTCCCTCTCTTTAATTATCTATCAGTTGCTTTCTCAAGCAAAAAACTTAAAAAATTATAACTCCAGATATGTCTTCCTCTATAATCCTACTGTAGTATCCCAGATTTTAAAAACTCTATAACTGTTACATTAAATCAATTTTTTCTTACTCATACCTTCTCTATTGATTCTATTACGTTTTCGCATGTTCTCATTATTAGGGTATAAATATTGAGTTTTCTCATAAGTTAATCACTACCTTGATTAAATCTTAACCATCTAACATGTCAGGGTATGTCATGTATCATTTTATTTTATCTGATGAGGACGTACTGTTGAACCTGACTCAAGTACCTCTGAAATATGTATAATAAAATTTAATTAATCACAAGAACATCTATTTTGTTAATATTTGAATTTAATATTAATAACTCTGGAAAATATTTTACTGTAGAGTGCTTCCAATCTACTGTAAAACTCATTCTTTGATGTACTCATTGAATCTTGTTTAACTCTTTAATATAATATATATATATATATATATATATATATATATATATGAAAAAGTGAGTCCTTCATCAGTGACCCTCCAACCGTCCTCGGCATTTCATCGCTTTAAGGGCCATATGCCTCAGGTTGGTGCGAACAACGGCTAAAAAAAGTCGTTGGGACACGTAAATAAAGGGGGACGCTAGAGTAACAACAAAAGGGTTATAGCAACGGAAAGTGAGTAGAAATAGACAAGTCCCAGATCTCTATGAATATAAACTCTGTGAAATCGTGAACAAGAGACGAAAGACCATCGAACCTGGTAGAAATGTGAGCAAGGAAAGAATTTCGCCCAAGTTCGACGGGGGGGGGGGGGGAAGAGAGAGAGAGAGAGAAAAAGAAAACTGGTCTACGAATTCGGTAAACGCAAGTTTTGTGAAGTCGCAGACGAAAGAGAGAGAGAAAAAAAAAATTCCATACCAGCTCGGTCAAGACTGCGCGAGAAAAGAATTACACACAGGTCAAACTTGAAGGAGGAGGAGGAAAGAGGAGGAGCAGGTTCGATGGTCTTTCGTCTCTTGTTCACGATTTCACAGAGTTTATATTCATAGAGATCTGGGACTTGTCTATTTCTACTCACTTTCCGTTGCTATAACCCCTTTGTTGTTACTCTAGCGTCCCCCTTTATTTACGTGTCCCAACGACTTTTTTTAGCCGTTGTTCGCACCAACCTGAGGCATATGTCCCTTAAAGCGATGAAATGCCGAGGACGGTTGGAGGGTCACTGATGAAGGACTCACTTTTTCATATGTATCCCATTTGCAACGCCGCAGCTCCATTATTATCATCATATTTACACATATTACTTTCCATGCTGCCTGTCTGTTTCGTTCCTTGTATCTCTACCACTTCTAGCAGTCTCCTCTCTGTTACCCTCTCCTCAACTTTCACTCACTCATTCTCTGTCACTACCTCTCCTCCTCCTCTTTCCTCCTCCTCCTTCAAGTTTGACCTGTGTGTAATTCTTTTCTCGCGCAGTCTTGACCGAGCTGGTATGGAATTTTTTTTTCTCTCTCTCTTTCGTCTGCGACTTCACAAAACTTGCGTTTACCGAATTCGTAGATCAGTTTTCTTTTTCTCTCTCTCTCTCTTCCCCCCCCCCCCCGTCGAACTTGGGCGAAATTCTTTCCTTGCTCACATTTCTACCAGGTTCGATGGTCTTTCGTCTCTTGTTCACGATTTCACAGAGTTTATATTCATAGAGATCTGGGACTTGTCTATTTCTACTCACTTTCCGTTGCTATAACCCTTTTGTTGTTACTCTAGCGTCCCCCTTTATTTACGTGTCCCAACGACTTTTTTTAGCCGTTGTTCGCACCAACCTGAGGCATATGGCCCTTAAAGCGATGAAATGCCGAGGACGGTTGGAGGGTCACTGATGAAGGACTCACTTTTTCATATGTATCCCATTTGCAACGCCGCAGCTCCATTATTATCATCATATATATATATATATATATATATATATATATATATATATATATATATATATATATATATATTTATATACACAGATATATATATATAGATATAGATATATTTGTTTTGCGAGGTTTTTTATATGAAATCGTGTGTCGAAACAAATATTGTTATACTTGGGGAGGGTCATATTGTTATAATAATATTGCCAGAATTAATAACAGAACACACTCACTGTTTGGTTGGTTTTCGCTTCTGTATCTTTTATATCAGTTAATTTATTCGGTCCTCAACGTTTACTATTGACTGACCAACGGTCAAAAATACAGATATAATATAGACACGAACACATATATATAGTCTAACAAAGTTCTTTCGTTGCACATCTGCAACATCGTCAGTGGTGCTATTATGTTTCCTCATGTTGTATTGTATGTCGACGTTATCTTTATTTAATCTGTTTATTTATTTATGTTTTACTTCTTCTCTATTATCATATTTCCCCTGCTGTATTGTATGTATTGTAATGTCTACGCCATTTTTATTTTATCTATTTATTTATTTATTTATTTTTGTCTCCGTCTCTGCGCATGCGTTTGCGTGTGAGTATAGTGTTTGATGTGTGTTCGCGTTTGGGTGACTCTGTTTTGGTTATTGTATTCTATCTTAGTTTACTAGTGTATGTTTATATGTGTTTGTTGTTATTGTACTTGTGTATATATTTATTTATTTATTTATATTTCTCTTAGGTCAGTATTGTTTGTTTGGGTGTTGTTATTCCATTCATTTTTTTCTGTTTAGCTTTGGTCTTCTAAATTCTATTTCACTGGCATCTCTGATTTGCCTATCGCTGCTTTCACCCTTAACGGGATCTTCTGAAACTAAAAAAAAATCGATTTGTGAACGCAGAAGTAAATATTTCGAAAAACGTTGCAACCGAAGGAAAACAGGAAGACGATACTTTGGTTCGTGAAGACGTTCCCTGGCAATGAACAGAAAGAAAGCGAAGATAATACGTCATTATGTGGAGCGGTGAGAACAATTACACGCAAAGACATAACCACGTTTATGGTATAAATGAAGTCATAGACTAAAATTCTATTTAGGAAACCGAATGATTCTCGGCTTCAAAGTTAAGAATAGCGTTGCAACGTTTTTCGAAATATTTACTTCTGCGTTCACAGATTGATTTTTCTTATTTTCAGAAGATCCCGTTAAGGGTGAAAGCAGCGATTCTTTGCTTAAACTTTAATCTGTTATTTTAATAAAAATTTGCTTTAGGGTTCTTATATATTTGATATATATTTATCCTTATCGAGCCCTCTTTGGATTTTAGTCTTCAAATTTATTATTATTACTATATATATATATATATATAGGCGTGTGAAGGCGTGTGGCTGAGTGGTTAGAGTATTGGATTCACAATCGTGAGGTTGTGAGTTCGATTCCTGAACCAGGCGATGCGTTATGTCCTTGAGCAAGACACTTTATTTCACGTTGCTCCTTCTACCTGGAGTTGCGACCGATAGATAGTATTAGCAATTGGAAAGACCAACGGAAACATAGTTTCCTCGGTCCGATTTGACGAAAGTCGATCGACTAGAATAATATATATATATATATATATATATATATATATATATATATATATACACACACACACATGTGATATATATATATATATATATATATATATATATATATATATATATATACACACACACACATGTGTATATATATATATATATATATATATATATATATATATATATATATATATATATTAAAATAACAGATTAAAGTTTAAACAAAGAATCGCTGCTTTCACCCTTAACGGGATCTGATCTTCTGAAACTAACAAAGTCAATCTGTGAACGCAGATATGTATATATATACACATGTGTATATGTACTTAGCACGTGGCTTGAATTCTTGTCAGAGTTCAACAACCTGCGCATGCATTGTTTTTGGCGGTAGCCTCCTTCCTCCCATTTTCGGGACAGTGTGAGATTTTCTTTAGAACTGCTGGACTAACAACCTAGCAGCTCCCTCAAACACTGATGGTGATTATCGCTAAATATTGATGTTGATTTGGTTATCAATATTAATATTATTGGGTTACCCACTGAAGATTTATAAGATCCCACTTGAATAAGTATCTGTTGATCTTATACAAGCTTCTACATAACTTGGTATATTTTCACCCAACTTGTAGAAATCTTATAATGAAACGAGTCGTCTGGGAAATGATATATTTGATATATCTCATAAAATAATACAGCCAATTATCCACACAATACGATATAGTTAGCACCCCAAACGTTTAATTGGGAATATACTCAGGTATTTCCTAATGTTTGTTGAGTGAGTTGGAATTTGGCCGGAGTATCGCTATTTGCTTTCTCCGATTTTGTATTTATATGTATATATATATATATATATATATATATACACACACATATATATATATATATATATATATATATATATATATATTTATATATATATATACAACACACACACACACATACACACACACACACACACACACACACACACACACACACACACACACATATATATATATATATATATATGGAAAGTTATATTTAAATTGTTGGGTTACAACTAGTAAATATTTATAACTGATATAAAAGCACTCGACAAATATTTGGAGTATATTTACAATATTAAATAAATGGAAACTATATTTATAAAACCATATTTATTTCATTATATATATTTCAGGGATATCATATTAACAATATGCTATGCCTTCCTCAGACAAAATACAATATAAACAGTTTTATAGATAAATAGATTCGACATACCGTAACAACATCTACTTGCATTTGAGAAGGTTGATTTGGTAGTGACAAAATTGTACACAGAGAGAAAGAAAGAGAGAGAGAAAGAGAGAAAAAGAGAGAAAAAAGGAAAGAAAGACAGAAAACGAAGAAAAAGAAAAAGAAGAAATGCATGGAACAAAATAGAGAGATGGAAAGATAGATAAAGAGAAGAACTTCATGTAAAGAAACAGAAAGATATATATATATATAGAGAGAGAGGAAATAGAGATAGATACATATATATAGAAAGCTAGGTAGTGGGACGTCTGTTGAATAACGTATCAATGATACATTTATTTATTTATTTATTTATTTAGCTCTAGTATTAATGTAAGGGAGATATATGGAGAGAAAACCAGCTGTTATATAGGGAGAGAAAAAATATAGAGAGAGAAAAAAAAGAGAGAGAAAAAATTCAAAAATATCCAGACACAGGCGAGGCGTAAATACCTCTGTTTTAATGTAGAGGTATTAGTATTTACAAAACCAGCCTCTACATTGTAAATATCAGTATTCCTGAATGAGATATGTATCCACAATGTGTGAAAATTAATGATCTTATGTTTAGTTTTTTAAAAAAATTTCTATGTTTATGTGATAATTACAAACATCTATGTGAATGTACATGATCAATTCTGCAAACCCTAAGTTCACGGAAAGTATTCTCAATGCGGTATAAAAATTTAAGTATACATATATGTGTATATAGAGTCAATATTACTATTTCTGTCTCTACTCTACAAGATTATCTATCAAGCAAAAATAGAGCAGATTTCAATATACTAATAAAAATAAAAATATATCGGAAACAAAACTAAAATAACAATAATAATAATAAGTAATAATAAAATAGAAAACTAAGAAATATTACGAAAGAATATTACATATTAAAAATATTACATAATTAAAAAATTTACATATTAAAAATATTAAAAATAAAAATATTAGGAAATACTACAATAATAAAAATAAAATAAACCACAAAGATCAACCCTTCAAAATTAATTGACAATATATTGCCAAGTTCATTGTAAACATCAGAGTCGAAAAACAGATAAAGCCAAAAATTATCTATCAAATCGCATCTAGCAAAGATCATTTCAAAAAGTATAGGATGCCCAATTTGGTCTACATGTGTTCTTATATTTAATATAGAAGTTTATCTAGTGTAACGTTTATTCGAAATATTTGGAGCATCAACTTTTAGGGTAGCTTAATTTTTCATGAAGAATGTTTAAATAAAAATAAATAAAATAAAAATAAAAAGAATAAAAAGAGAATCAAAGATTTATCGGCTAGTTTCCCATATAATTATAAATCAAACTAAATATACTACATTTTAAATTTAAATTTATATTTAAACGTTGAGTTTA
Organism: Eledone cirrhosa; assembly: GCA_964016885.1. NCBI lineage: Eukaryota > Metazoa > Mollusca > Cephalopoda > Octopoda > Eledonidae > Eledone > Eledone cirrhosa. Next base: position 535,544 of record OZ024751.1, read on the forward strand.
ATCTATGTTTGCAACAACTGAATAAATTTGTCCGTAGATTAAGGGAATTTTTAGATTTTAGTATAAAGAATATCTCCTCTGCGCAGAGGTCACATGTCTCAGAGGATGAATTAAAAGGAATCCCTCTTGAGACTATATTCCAAGCCGTCGAATATCTAACGTTATCTAGCTTAAGTTGCCATAGTACGCCTGATAGTGCCGTTGAAGACTTTTTACTTGGATCTGTGAAAGAATTCTTGTGGTTATTATAGCGAAGTTTAAATTCCGTCGATGTGGAACCGACGTAGTTAAAAGAATTAGAGTCAGTATTAACATTACAATTGTATACTATATTTTTAACTAAGCAGTTGTTATTTAACGGACATTTAGATCTATCTCTACAGTTACATTTGTTAACTTGTATATTATTTATGCTGTTATCACTAGGTTTTAAGTTCCTATTATTTATTCTATTGATATTTTGTGCTAAATTTTTGGTGGATGAGTAGGTTAATTTAATTGTATGTCTATTGAAAATTGAGTGATATCTATGTGTTCTAGGGAAGCGATTATCAAGAGCTTTAAAAAATAGTTTAGCGATGTGGGTTTTAATGTTTAGTGAGAAAGGGGGGGCAAACCAAATTATGTTCCTAGTTCTATTTCTTTTTTCGCCTTTGGAATTATTGTAATGCTTTCTATTATAGTTGTTAAGGATGTTGCCGTAATTAAAAAAGTTGTTACTTTGTTTAGTTTGTCTATCATTATCTATGTACACAATCTTATCAGCATATCCTGCTCTAGCTAATGCTTCATTGTAGTATTGGGCTTTTTCGTCGAAAATCTTTCTATTCGACGAGATCCTAGAGATACGTTTTTGGACAGAGTTTACTATAGTGTTTTTGACAGATCTGGGGTGGTTAGAGTTAAAGTTGACATAGTTTAAGTTTTCATTCAACTTGTGAAAAGGATAGTGAAGACATGTGTTGAGATTTAATGTTATATCTAGGAAATTGACTATTCTATGGTTGTTTTCAATTTCTATTTTAAGATTAAAGTAATTAAAAAATTGTGTAATTTGTTTACATTTTCTATTTAGTTCAGAGTTATTATTATCAATAAGTAAAAGCATGTCGTCTCTATATAAACCTCCGGTAGTACCGGGTATTTTCCTATGTAGCGAATTGATTAAAAATAAGCCCACAAGGTCAGTTACCTGGGCTGAGTCGGATGATCCCATAGTAATGTCAAAATTGCTATCTCTATCTGCTCTGGTCCATAGTTGGTCATTAAATTCTATCAAAGTTTTCCTAGCCGATAATATAATATGTATTTCATTGCTAGTTAGGTCAGTATGTTTGAATACGTAATTTAGTGCCTTATTTAGTAGATTAGGGGTAATAGAAGAATAATAGTTAGCTATATCAAGTTGAATAAACTTATTATTATTGTTATATTTAATTTGCTTAAACCACTCAACGACCTCTCCAGATGTTGTTACGGTATGTCGAATCTATTTATCTATAAAACTGTTTATATTGTATTTTGTCTGAGGAAGGCATAGCATATTGTTAATATGATATCCCTGAAATATATATAATGAAATAAATATGGTTTTATAAATATAGTTTCCATTTATTTAATATTGTATATATATATATATATATATATATATATATATATATATATATATATATATATATATATACACATATGTATATATATGTATGTACTAATAAGAAATGTGTTACATGTAAAGTAAACCCCCAGATAAACTGTAAAACTAAAAATGTAGTCTGTAGCATAAGATGTACAGAGGGTACTTGCAGAAATATGACAACGACATACATAGGTGAGACAGCTCGTAGCATAGGAGAAAGAATAGACCAACACTGGGGGGGGGGGGGGGATTAAAAGTACAAAAAAACGGTTCAGTACTATACGAAGATGCCAGACAACAACACGACGGTAACATAGACAACATAGAAATTAAAATAATATCTAAACATAGAAATGACCCAACAGGAAGGCAAATCAGAGAAGCAAGCGAAATAGAGCTTAGAAAGCCAAAGCTAAACAGAAAAAATGAATGGAATAACAACACCTAAACAAACAATACTGACTAACGAGAAATATAAATAAATAAATAAATATATATATACACAAGCACAATAACAACAAACACATATAAACACACTAATAAACTAAGATAGAATACAATAACCAAAACACATACACCCAAACGTGAACGCACACACCAAACACTATACACACACGCAAACGCATGCGCAGAGACGGAGACAAAAATAAATAAATAAATAAATAGATGAAATAAAAATGGCGTAGACATTACAATTCATACAATACAGCAGGGGAAACATGATAATAGTACCACTGATGATGTTACAGATGTGCAACGAAAGAACTTTGTTAGACTTTATATATATATTTATATCTGTATTTTTGACCGTTGGTCAGTCAGTGATAAACATTGATGGCTAAAGGAATTAACTATGGAGATATAAAAGATGCAGAAGCGAAAACTAACCAAACAGTGAGTGTGTTCTGTTATTATTTCTGGCAATAATATTACAACAATATGACCCTCCCCAAGTATAACAATATATATATATATGAAAAATATGGGAAGAAGGATACTGCGTGGTTGCACATGGGTTACATATAAAATTAGTCCCTCATCAGTGATTTTCCAACCGTCATTGGTATTTCATCGCATTAAAAATCATATACCTCAGGCTGGTGCGAGCAATAACTAAAATAAGCTATTGGGACAAGTGAGTCGCGTAAAGCGAGTGAGACAAGTAAACAACATAGAAGGAAAAGCAAACCAAAGATGGGAAAAAAAACAAACAACATGGTTATCCGATCAGCATAAGCTGGGTGAATTTCATGGGCGTTCAGAATACAGACCTTTCGCTGTGAGTGGGATGTGAGAAAGAAAGAATCCCACTCCTAACGAACGGGAGGAAGAGAGAAGGGGAGAAACAGAGAGTGTGTGAGTGGAAGTGCGAGGAAGAGGTCAGTCGAGAGAAAGTGTAACTGACAGAGGGGGCGAAAGAAGGTAATAAAACAGAGAGAACAGGGGAACAGTAAGAGAGAAAGAGAGAAACAGATAATCGCAGTCTAGGTAAATATGTATGAAAAATATGGGAAGAAGGATACTGCGTGGTTGCACATGGGTTACATATTATAAAATTAGTCCCTCATCAGTGATTTGCCAACCGTCATTGGTATTTCATCGCATTAAAAATCATATACCTCAGGTTGGTGCGAGCAATAACTAAAATAAGCTATTGGGACAAGTGAGTCGCGTAAAGCGAGTGAGACAAGTAAACAACATAGAAGGAAAAGCAAACCAAAGATGGGAAAAAAAACAAGCAACATGGTTATCCGATCAGCATAAGCTGGGTGAATTTCATGGGCGTTCAGAATACAGACCTTTCGCTGTGAGTGGGATGTGAGAAAGAAAGAATCCCACTCCTAACGAACGGGAGGAAGAGAGAAGGGGAGAAACAGAGAGTGGGTGAGTGGAAGTGCGAGGAAGAGGTCAGTCGAGAGATATGTATATATATATATATATATATATATATATATATATGAAGTAATTCCGTCGGAAAAGTCCAGGAAAAGAGTGCTCTATGTAGGTAACAGAGCTTATTAGTTATGTAATAAACAACATAAGACGATTATTTCATTTACCAGTGGTTTCTTAAAATGTATATATATATGTGTATATACATACACACATATATATATATACATACACAGATACATACACACACACACATACACACACACACACACACATATATATGTGTATATATATCCACACTCATTAATACTCATTTTCATTGATCTTTTGCTCCAGGCATTTGTTGAGTGCTCTAAATCTGCTATAAACATTTATACCCTTTTCTAAATATATATTTTTTTATTTATTATTTGTCGTATTCCCAACTTTTTATTTTCATTTTTATTTTTATTTTTATATATACAATATTTAGGTTTTTTATATATATAATATTTCTCATATATATATATATATATATATATATAGTTATATGTGTGTGTGTGTGTATGTATGCATACGTATGTGTATGTATATATGTATGTGTAGGTATATATGTGTATGTGTGTATGTATGTGTATGGGAGCTTCCAACAGTAATGGTTGCATTTTTTAAGGGTATGTCAATATTTATTTATAAAACTGATCTATATTATATTTTGTCTGATGAAAGCACACCATAATTTAACTTGGTGTCCTTGAAATATGTATAATGAAATAAATATGGTTTTATAAATATAGTTTCCATTTGTTAATATCGTATGTTTACTCCAAATACTTGTTGAGTGCTTTATATCAGTTATAAAAATATTTGCTTGTTGTATCCCAACAATTTAAATAGAACTTTTGCATATATATATATATATATATATATATGTAGGAGGTGAGTTTTATTGTAGTACAATAAAGCAATGCAATTTATACATTATCTTCCAACGGTTTTCAACCTCTCTATGTAAAACAATATATCTTCTCTCAGTTATAAAAACTATCTCTTTCTCTCTATCACCCATCTCTCCCTCTCCACCTTCACCCTCATCTCCTCCCCTTTTTTCATCCTTTCCACCGCCCCCCCTCTAAATAAAATATTTTTCCCAATATCACACATCAATCTAAAACTACTTTTCATATGTTGATTTAAAACTGCACTATCTACAAGTGTTTTTTAGCCTTCATATCATGTCCTCCTGTTTTATCTGATGAAAACACAAACATTATTGCATGATGATGTTTGTTTTTGAAATGCGCATAATAAAATACATGGAACTCCTTTAACCATCTTTTGATCTTATATATTATATAAATATATATATAATTATATTATATAAATATATATATTATATAAATATATATATAAGGGCGGTGCCCCAGCATGGCCTCAGCCGGATGGCTGAAACAGGTAAAAGGGTAAAAGTAAAAGAGTATATATATTGGAGTTAAACAAGGTTCATATGAATTATCTAAGAATGAGTTTTACACACACATATGTGTTTTTGTATTTGTATGTATGTGTTTGTGATACGTATGTATATGTATGTGTATATGTGTATGTATGTGTATATATGTATATATATATATATATAGATGTATGTGTGTGTATATATGTATATGTGTGTGTGTATGTATATGTGTATGCGTATGTATGTGTTTATGTATTTGTATATGTATATTTATGTGTGAGAGTATGTGTATGTATTTATTTTTACGTATGTATGTGTACGTGCATTTGGTGTATTGCTTACCACGTGTGTTTGTTCATTTATTTGTTACCTGTATCGCTGTCAACACTATAATATTCTTTATATTCATTTTTATTTTTTTTATTATTATATATTTTTTCTTATATTTATTTGTGTGTGTATGTAGGTGTGTGTATATATTTCTATATTTGGGCATGCGTATGTATACGTGTATATATGTGTGTATGTATGTACGTGTGTATATACGTATGATTGCGTGTATGTATGTATGCATGTGTATGTATATATATATATATATATATATATATATGTGTGCGTGTGTATATATATGTATGTGTGTGTATATATGTATATATATGTGCATGTATATATATATATATATGTGCATGTATATATATGTGTGTGTGTGTGTGTGTGTATATGCACGTTTGTGTATTTGTATGTATGTGTATGTATGGATATGTTGATATTTATGTGTGTATGTACGTATGTGTATATGTATGTGTATGGATATATATAGACATATATATGTGTGTGTGTATATATGTGTGTGTGTATGTGTGTATGTATATATATATATATATGTGTATGTATATATTTGTGTGTGTGTGTGTGTGTTTGCATGTGTGTTTTTATTTTTCCTTTCCTTCTTCCTTTTCCAGCCTCACTTTCATATAGATTATATTTTTGTTTTTAAAATCCAACGCCAATAAATACACCAGGATTTTTTCATTCTGATGATTGAAAACTAAATTTCTTTGCTTTTAAGAAACCACTGGTAAATGAAATAATCGCCTTATGTTGTTTATTACATAACTATATATATATATATATATATATATATATATATATATATATATATATATATATATATATATATATATATATATATATATATATATATATATATATATAAGTATGTATACGTACATACATATATGTATACAGACGTACAGTAGTATGTATATATATATATATACATACATGCATACATATATATATGTACGTATGGATTCACCGAACATTTATTATAATGCTCGGTGTGTTTGTAAACAAACATCCCGAATTAAGCCGTACAGTGTCTAGCAACCATCGTTGCTCATTTGTTCAACACTGACAAAGGAACGCTGTACTAGTTTCAAGCTTATTAGCTATCTTTAGCAACGTATACCTTCCTGTCAGATGGTTAAACGTCTGAAAGTATTTACTTTCCTTATGCATATTAACGGCTGAGCAGCCTAATTTGCATATCGAGTGAGTTAATCGGCTGGGGTACCGAAAACGATAAACGGAAAAAATGAAACGAAATTTCATTTCTCACTCTTAGTACGGCTGTTACTTAAATATAAGTATGTATACGTACATACATATATGTATACAGACGTACAGTAGTATGTATATATATATATATATATATATATATATATATATATATATACATACATGCACACATATATATATGTACGTATGGATTCACTGAACATTTATTATAATACTCGGTGTGTTTGTCGTTTTCGGTACCCCGGCCGATTAACTCACTCGATATGCAAATTAGGCTGCTCAGCCGTTATTATGCATAAAGAAAGTAAATACTTTCAGACGTTCAATCATCTGGCAGGAAGGTATACGTTGCTGACGATAGCTAATAAGCTTGAAACTAGTACAGCGTTCTTTTGTTAGTGTTGAACAAATGAGCAACGATGGTTGCTAGACACTGTACGGCTTAATTTGGGATGTTTGTTTACAAACACACCGAGCATTATAATAAATGTTCGGTGAATCCATACGTACATATATATATGTGTGCATGTATGTATATATATATATATATATATATATATATATATATATATATATACATCCTACTGTACGTCTGTATACATATATGTATGTACGTATACATACTTATATTTAAGTAACAGCCGTACTAAGAGTGAGAAATGAAATTTCGTTTCATTTTTTCCGTTTATATATATATATATATATATATATATATATATTAAAATAACAGATTAAAGTTTAAGCAAAGAATCGGTGCTTTCACCCTTAACGGGATCTTCTGAAACTAAAAAAACCAATCTGTGAACGCAGAAGTAAATATTTCGAAAAACGTTGCAACCGAAGGAAAACAGGAAGAAGATACTTTGGTTCGTGAAGACGTTCCCTGGCAATGAACAGAAAAAAGCGAGGATAATACGTCGTTATGTGGAACGTTGAGAACAAATACACGCAAAGACAAAACCACGTTTATGGTATAAATGGAGTCTTAGACTAATATTCTATTTAGGAAACCAAATGAAACGACAAGAAAATAGCAGAACCACACCCCACCCCAAGAAAAAGAAATGCACAGCAATAAATACACACAAGAAACTAATGATTTACATAATTGAACACACAGACATTTCACAGCACCACTACATAATACCAGCACCAATCAAAACACCATCGAACATAAGACTGGTAAGAATATCACAGAAACAATACACAAATATTAAAATGAAATTCCCCAACACCGTTGGTGATTTCAGAGACCTAGGGGGGACACTCAACCGGAGAGTATACTCGGATATACTCACAGAAGAGCCGACGACCAGCCGAAGGGACGATTTAACGGTCCCTTCACCAGACGATCAAGGTAAATGATCCTTTCTCACTTGCCCCGTTCCTCACCCAACATGGCCGTATTCAGGATCGGAAGTGTAAACGTGCGTGGCTTGAGCTCGGTTTGGAAGCAGGGTCACTTGCTTAACGACCTCAGGTCACTAAACATAGATGTGGTGGCCATCAGCAAGACGAGAATCTCCGAAACGCAAGCTTTCAGGCTAGTAGCCGTCTATGCCCCGACAGGGACAGGACGGCCAGATTTCTTTAGACGTCTAGAGACCTTTCTTGGAACGTCCCACTCTTTAGTGTTAGTGGGCGAATGAAACGGTATTTTGGATGCATGCTGGGATTGTGTGGGGCTAGTGGATAGGGGAGGAGGGTGCAAGAGCCTCACCAACCTGCTCAGACGTTTTGAACTGTCTGACAGGTATCGACTGGATCACCCGAATGTGCCAATGTGGACATGGACAAACCGCATCGGGTCATCCAGATCGTATCTCGATAGGGTATTCTGCAGAGGACTAGATAAGGCTAGTATAAGTGGTCCACAATTTAAAATAGTCGACTATACAGACCACAAATTTGTGATCTGTGAGATCGACATAGACAGACTTCATAGACAAGGACCCGGTTACTGGAAGCTGAACGCGTCTTTCCCGGCGCGCAAAGCCTACGGAGACCGGATTAGCGTATTAGTTAAGCGAGCGTTGACGGGAGCGGTCGTCAACAGCAGGTGGTGGTTTGCCCCGAAAAGGGCAATTAAAGTAGAGCCGATTAGGTTTAGCAAAGGACTAGTGATAGAGGAAAATAGAGTAGAGGGAGAGCTAGTCAGAAAGATAGAAGAGGCGTTTAGGACAGGCATCGCAACCGACGTGCTTGCGGCGAGATTGGCACTCGACCAATTCTTCAATGCAAAACACGAAGGTTGCGTTGTCAGAGCTAGAACGCGTGCTCTGAAACACGAGGGGACGAAAGCCGTCCAATGGGCCCGGGTAGCAGAGGCACGACGTGGAAACAAAGCCACAATTCGGTCTTTGTCTGACCAAAACGAGCGCGTTTTGCTCGAACCCGAGCAGATGTGTGAGGCTTTTAAGCAGCACTTTGCTGAACTGTTCGGGAGCAGCGGCGGGCCGGATCGGGGTATGGACTTCAGTGCATACCTCGACGGACTGCCTCGGCTCTCGACGACCGCAACACAGTGTTGCGAAAATCCAATAACAGCCGGTGAAATACGGGAAGCGATGGCTAACTGCACGAGGGGTAAATCGCCAGGTTTGGATGGTCTGCCCTACGAGCTTTATGCATTTATGCCAGATTTGTTCGGCGACCTCTTGGCAGACGTCTGCTGCAATTGGCAGCAGAACGGGAGCATTCCCAGTTTTGTGAGCCGGGGAGCGGTGGCACTGCTGAGAAAAGACCCGAACAAGGGGGATGTTATCAATAACTTCAGGCCCATAACCCTGCAAAACGCAGAGTTCAAGATTTTGGCCAAGGTGTTAGAAACGAGGTTGGCGCTTGTCGTCAAGTGTCTGGTGGGAGAGGCGCAGACATGTGCCATTCCGGACAGATCCATACACAACAACCTCCACCTCATGCGATACATCATAGAGATGGTGGTTAAGGAACCTGGCACGGGTGGGGCTTTGATCACCTTGGATCAATCCAAAGCATTCGATAGAGTCGACCATCGGTAGCTGGCGGCGGTCCGCGAGGCAGCCGGTTTCGGGCCCGTTTTCAGGGGTTGGATTGCTGCGATGTACAACGACATCTGCTCAGTTGTGAGGGTGAACGGTCACCTGTCGCAGCCGTTCAGCCTCATGCGCTCGGTCTGCCAGGGTTGTCCCCTCTCGTCCCTCTTGTGCGTATTGGCTCTCGAGCCGTTACTGCACAAACTGGGGGCGATGAGGGGCGTCCCACGCGAACTAGGATGCGGGAAATCCGAGTCGGCTTACGCCGACGACGTCACCGTGGAGGTGTCGAGCACCAGACACATCCTCGGCACCGCTCTCAAGGAATACTAAGCGGTGACAGGAGCAAAGATAAACCATGAAAAAATTGGTGGGCTTGCAGCTCAGCACCTGGAGAAGCAAGTCCATGCCGTCCGGCAGCGTCGTGGGGCGTTGGACGGACCGGTTAAATTGCTCGGGGTCTGGTTCGGACCGGACCTCCAGATAGAGAAAAACTGGAGCGAGGTGACGAGCAAGGTGGCTTCCCTCACCCAGAAATGGCCGAGAGGAAGCTGTCCCTGAAAGGCCGGGCGGAGGTGGCGAATGCGTACATCGCATCCGTCATCTGCTACCGCCTCACCGTCGTCCCTTTCCCCGGCCCAACTCTCACCAAAATGGAGCGCCTCCTCTTCCGCTTTTTGTGGAAGGGACGCGCTCCCATGGTCAGACGATCCATCTGCTGTCAACACCCGTTGCGTGGAGGATTGGGAATGCCATGGCTGATGATGCGCAAACATGCGCTGAGGCTGCGACATCTCTGGTGCTTCCTTGACGGCGAACAGGTGTGGTCGCCGTTCGCCAGGCACGTTTTCCCACAGCTCGTCTCCTTGACGGAGCTGCAGTCCTCGGTCAGGAAAAGACCGAGGGATAGCGCTTGGAAACTGGAATGTCTCCAGGCGCTCACTGCCCTCTGCCAGCTGGGCACCAGTATCAGTGGAACATCCACCTCGGCGTTCTATAGAGGACTAGTGGAGGGGAAGAGCGACGACGTTCTCGGAGAGATCCTGGGCGTCGAAGAAGATTAGCTGTTTGCTCTCTTCCGGAGAACTTTCAGCCCTGGGCCTATAGATAACTTGCAAAAAAATCCCTGGCCTGGAAGTGCTACCGAGGAGCGTTGCCGGTTCGAGATAAGCTCTACAGGCACGGAAGTGCCGTCAGCCGAGCCTGTCCGAGATGCGCGCAGAGCGACGAAAACGTCGAGCGCGCACTCGGTCAGTGCCCGAGCATTGTTGACTTGTGGAGCTATGTCGAACAGTTGCTGTCGCGTGTAGGACTGATCCGGTAGTCGACTGAGTCCATTGTGCAGATGGTCTCGCCGTCTTCCTTCGAGGAGGAATGGCAGGCGGTTTTCATCTGCTTGGTGGCCATAGCGAAAGAGATTGTGTGGTGGACAAAGTTGAAAGGGTTAAAGACAGACACTTTCCTCTTCGGCGAATCTCTAATTAACCTTTTCAAGTTTCACTTGAAGAGGAAAATCAGGGGGGAGAGGCAAGTGCTGCCTCCTAGCAAGTTTGTTGAAAGGTGGGTGAATGTAGCGAGAATGGTCCGAGTGAACGGGACCGCTCTGAATATACGCCGGTAGTTTGAGAAATGGAAAAATTGAGAGAGGGCGCTTGCCCTGGTGGTCAGGGTGGCCGTGGTCTTTTGTGTGGTTTTCGCCACAAGTAACCCTCGGAGGTTTCTCCCCTATTGATGTCAGCCCTTGTAGCCAATAAAGAAATCATTATTATTATTATTATTATTATTATTATAGCTGCATTTATCTTGCTTTATGTTCATACGAGTTATCACCAAGTCACAACCAGTGACCTCAAGAGACAACAAGGTCCGCCATGTTCAAGAAAGAACATACATACTCACATATGCATCTTTAGGTGTTTAGACTTGTGATGTACTTATATTGACAGAATCTTCCTTAGTATATGGGCAGTTCCCATTAGTACTATCTTTTGTATTTCTCCTATACGCGGGTTTCCTGGGATTTGCGATAAGTAATCATTAGACCCCTTAGGTATCATTCCTAGAGCGCCTACAACCACTGGTATTGTTTTAGTTCTCAATTTCCACATTTTTCCAATTTCTATCTCCAGGTCCTTATACTTGCTCAATTTTTCAAATGTTTTTATAGATACATTCTTGTCTATTGGAACGGACATATCAATTAGCAGGCATACCCTCTTTTTAAAGTCCTTCAATATTATATCAGGTCTATTTGCATCTATTTTTCGGTCTGTTTGGATGCTAAAGTTCCACAAGATTGAGATGTGATCTTTTTCAAGTATGGGAGGTGGTTGATGCTCCCACCAATTCTTTTGATGGGGCAGGTCAAAATGCTTACACATTATCCAATGTATGTATTGTGCAGCTCTGTCATGCCTGTTTAGGTATTCGGTTGGAGCTATAGGACTGCACATTGAAATTATATGGTCAATGGTCTCTGGTTGTTTTTTACATACACGGCATAATGGGCTGCATCCATTTTTTATTATGTTGGCTTGATATAATCAGTCCTTCTGTCTCCGATTTCAGTCCAGAGGATGCCAACCACTGATGGGTTAAAGTTTTGTCAACATCAGGATTGTTAGCTCGTTCTGGGTATTTTTCATACAGAGGCTTTTCTTGCCATTTCTTAGCCAGATTCTGTAGCAGTTCTTTCTTTGCAGTTACTTTTACCTGCTTTGCTTTTTCTGTGTTTTCCATTTCAGCAGTAAATGGGACCTCTGGAATGTGTAGTCCATTACTGTATCTTTGTGCATCTTTTGTAATGGAGTATGATCTTTTGATGCTTTCGTGTTTCAAAACGAGTTTGATCATCCAATCACGTGATTCCCTTAGATATGTAGATAATCCAATTGTTGCAGTTTTCAACGCAATGTCTAACTGGATTAACCCACGTCCTCCTTCTTTCATAGGGAGATATATTCTATCTGTATCTGCCTTAGGGTGATGCATTCTGTGCATGGTTAAGAATTTTCGAAAATTTGTATCGAGCCAACGGATCTCTGTGCTTGACCAGTTGATGACATTGTAACTGTAGGTTACTACTGGTATGACAAGCGTGTTTATGGCATCGATCCTATTCCTTGCATTCAATTCTGTTCTTAAGATTGCTCTTACTCTGCGGTAACATTCCTTCCTTATCCTTTCCCTCATTGTCGAGTGCTTGATTCCGTCTCCTTCACACCTAGATATTTGTAAGTTTCCTCTTGATCAAATTCTCTTATCACATTTCTCCGATCAAGATTAATGTCTGAACTCTTCAGCAGCTTTCCTCTGGTGAACGTTGTTTTGGTGCATTTATCTACTCCAAACTCTATTTTAATGTCATCACTGAACTGCTCCACAGTGGATAATAGCCCTTGCAATTGTTCATCATTTTTTGCAAATAGTTTCAGGTCATCCAATGTAGAACAAGTGATTAATGGTTTTGTCATAGACTTTATATCCATGTTTTGTTTCATTGAGCATTTTACTTAATGGTATACGTTTATTATTATTATTACAGTTGCATTTATCTTGCTTTATGTTCATACGAGTTATCACCAAGTCACAACCAGTGACCTCAAGAGACAACAAGGTCCGCCATGTTCAAAAAAGAACATACATACTCACACATGCATCTTTAGTGTCTAGACTTGTGATGTACTTATATTGACAGAATCTTCCTTAGTATATGGGCAGTTCCCATTAGTACTATCTTTTGTATTTCTCCTATACGCGGGTTTCCTGGGATTTGCGATAAGTAATCATTAGACCCCTTAGGTATCATTCCCAGAGCGCCTACAACCACTGGTATTGTTTTAGTTCTCAATTTCCACATTTTTCCAATTTCTATCTCCAGGTCCTTATACTTGCTCAATTTTTTAAATGTTTTTATAGATACATTCTTGTCTATTGGAACGGACATATCAATTAGCAGGCATACCCTCTTTTTAAAGTCCTTCAATATTATATCAGGTCTATTTGCATCTATTTTTCGGTCTGTTTGGATGCTAAAGTTCCACAAGATTGAGATGTGATCTTTTTCAAGTATGGGAGGTGGTTGATGCTCCCACCAATTCTTTTGATGGGGCAGGTCAAAATGCTTACACATTATCCAATGTATGTATTGTGCAGCTCTGTCATGCCTGTTTAGGTATTCGGTTGGAGCTATAGGACTGCACATTGAAATTATATGGTCAATGGTCTCTGCTTGTTTTTTGCATACACGGCATAATGGGCTGCATCCATTTTTTATTATGTTGGCTTGGTAATTTTTTGTTGGCAGACACTGATCTTGTGCTGATATAATCAGTCCTTCAGTCTCCGATTTCAGTCCAGAGGATGCCAACCACCGATGGGTTAAAGTTTTGTCAACATCAGGATTGTTAGCTCGTTCTGGGTATTTTTCCTACAGAGGCTTTTCTTGCCATTTCTTAGCCAGATTCTGTAGCAGTTCTTTCTTTGCAGTTACTTTTACCTGCTTTGCTTTTTCTGTGTTTTCCATTTCAGCAGTAAATGGGACCTCTGGAATGTGTAGTCCATTACTGTATCTTTGTGCATCTTTTGTAATGGAGTATGATCTTTTGATGCTTTCGTGTTTCAAAACGAGTTTGATCATCCAATCACGTGATTCCCTTAGATATGTAGATAATCCAATTGTTGCAGTTTTCAACGCAATGTCTAACTGGATTAACCCACGTCCTCCTTCTTTCCTAGGGGGATATATTCTATCTGTATCTGCCTTAGGGTGATGCATTCTGTGCATGGTTAAGAATTTTCGAATTTTTGTATCGAGCCTACGGATCTCTGTGCTTGACCAGTTGATGACATTGTAACTGTAGGTTACTACTGGTATGGCAAGCGTGTTTATGGCATCGATCCTATTCCTTGCATTCAATTCCGTTCTTAAGATTGCTCTTACTCTGCGGTAACATTCCTTCCTTATCCTTTCCCTCATTGTCGAGTGCTTGATTCCGTCTCCTTCACAAACACCTAGATATTTGTAAGTTTTTTCTTGATCAAGTTCTCTTATCACATTCCCCCGATCAAGATTAATGTTTGAACTCTTCAGCAGCTTTCCTCTGGTGAATGTTGCTTTGGCGCATTTATCTAGTGCAAACTCCATTTTAATGTCATCACTGAACTGCTCCACAGTGGATAATAGCCCTTGCAATTGTTCATCATTTTTTGCAAATAGTTTCAGGTCATCCAATGTAGAACAAGTGATTAATGGTTTTGTCATAGACTTTATATCCATGTTTTATTTCATTGAGCATTTTACTTAATGGTATAAGTGCGATGCAGAATAAAAGCGGTGATAAAGAGTCACCCTGAAAAATTCCACAATTAATATTAACTTCTCCAGATGCCAGTAATTTTGTTTCACTATTCAAAAGGAGTGTCGTTTTCCATGTCTTCATACTGAATGACAAAAACCTCCTGACAACGGGGAATATTTTGAAAATCTCTAAACATTTTTCAATCCAACTGTGTGGCAAACTATCGAATGCTTTTTTATAATCTATCCAAGCAATTGATAGATTTTTGTGTCTATTATGACAATCTTCCAGTATCATTTTGTTAACCAAAAGCTGATCCTTACAGCCATATGAGCCTCGTTTACACCCTTTCTGCTCAATGGGAAATAGGTCATTTGTTATCAGGTGGTCATATGTATATTCAGTTAGGACTGATGTTAAAATGTTATACATTGTGGTCAAGCAAGTTATCGGTCTGTAATTTTTGGGATTGTTTGTCTCATCATTCTTCGGAAGCAGGAATGTAATGCCGTTAACTAGCCATGATGGTATCTTTTCTGGCTCCTTAACTATTTCATTGTAAAGTTGGGCTAACAGCTCATGAGACTCTGTGAAGGCATTTATCCAAAAATGTTGTATTTTGTCTTTTCCTGGGGATTTCCATTTGCTAGTTTTTCTTAGAGCCAAGCGCAACTGTTCAACTGTTATATTTTCCCATATTTGTTCTTCAAGGTGAGCTGTATCTTTCATTTGTCTGTCTATCCATGGGGCATGTATGTTATGAACTTTTTCTTCGGCCCAGATCTTTTCCCAGAATTCTTGCACTTCCTCCTTGGGTGGTATTGATTTAGCAGTTATTGTTGACTTACCAATTTTTCTGTAGAAGTTTCTTTGGTATTATTATTATTATTTGCATTTATCTTGCTTTATGTTCATACGAGTTATCACCAAGTCACAACCAGTGACCTCAAGAGACAACAAGGTCCGCCATGTTCAAGAAAGAACATACATATTATTATTATTATTATTATTATTATTATTGGCGACCTACGTAGTAAATCGTATCATCGTGAGCTCCGTAAAGGTTTGTTATTTCCGTTTGTTAAAAATTGCCATTTATGGAAAATTTTATTGTTAACTGTTTATAAGCACACATACATTGTTTTCCGAAAAGGACACCCAAAAAGATTGGGGCCTTGTGCCCAAAATTTTAACTTTTATTATTATCAAAAAATTTCTTTGAAAAAAAAATGGCTAATTCACCTCTGCAACAAGCAGCTGAAAGCCTTCCTCACAAATTAACACCTCACACCGACACCACCATTGTAAATGTTACTACGTTTGCCAACACAAAAAAAAATATAAGCAGTAGCAATATTTTAAATTTGTCTCAGGCAGACATTCATTTCCCGCCATTACCAATGACTGCAGGTGTTAAAGCCTCCACCACCACCACCACCACCACCACCACCGCGACAACCACCTCCCCCACCACCACTGCGACAACAGAAACAAAAGAAGAAAAAAATAAATTAACTCCTGATGTCGAAATGAAATCAAGCAAAATGGACTCTTCCGCACCAAAGACGACTGACGTCACCACCACCACAACTGAAACTAAAATTAATATTAACACAAATAACGATAGCAACAACAACAACAACAATGACATTATAAAACCGACCCTCAGTTTCGCCATAGTAGCAAAACAATTCGAAGCATTCACGGTAACTCAAGAGAATTTAGAAAATGCCAAACAAATGGTAAAGAAAGATGGGTACAGGGTCAGCCTCACCCCCCACCTAATAAAATGGAGCATCGGCGCCTATGCACCGTGTCGTATAGAACAATAAATGTAAAATCGCGCCGAGTGGAACGGGCATCCGAGTCCCAAATCCAAAAAGCTTTGGGACATGTGTGGGCAAGAAAAACCCAAATCAGACGTGGGAAAAAGTATGGAACCGTGGATGTGTTCTTTGAAACACCAGAGGAGGCTAGAGAACACTCCATGGCCCCATTAAAAAGTGACGACTTCACACTCGTCCCAAGCTATTGTGGCCAGAGACTCGTAAAGATCAGGGTGACCCACGTTCCACCGGCCATCGAAATTCCCTGGCTAATAGCGGCTGTCCTCGCCGGCATCGAAGCCAACACGAAAATAATAGCAATAGCAAAAGAAAAGCAGGAAAACTGGTCCGGATCTGGGATGGAGCTCCTGATCCAAGCGGACCAAAAAAGCATTGAGGAGATCCCAGAGGTAATAGACCTCACTGACGGCAGCCACCTCACGGTAATTGTCGAAGGCAGAAGACCTAGGTGTGTCGTTTGTGGTGAAGGAACCCACCTAAGGGCTTTCTGCCCTCAGGCTAAAAGGTTGAGGCCACCTCTCCTACCCACCCCAGTGACACAACCATCAACACCACCAGTAGCAGAGATGGCAGCAACAACTGTAGCAGCAACAACAGAAGCAACTATAACAGCAACAACCCCAGCAACAGTAGCAAAACCAACACCACTACCACCACCAGCAAAACCAACACCACCACCACCCAACGCTTCAGAACTAGCACCAGCGCCTACACCATCCACCACACCACAACCAAAACTAACGGCTGTGGAGGATTTTCCACTCCCCGGCCTATCACAACTGGAGACAGATTGTGACGACGAGGAGTGGGAAACGATATCCGGAAAAAAAAAAGAAACCAAAAAAGAAAAAATTCTCTTCCTTCCCCCTCCAAAAACAAAATACAGAGGGAAACAAATAAATTAAGAAACAAAAAAGTTAGGACAGATATGCCACCATCCACACCAGCATCACCAACCCCATCAACCCAAACACCAACACCATCACCATCATTAACCCCAGCACCACCATCACCTACACCACAAAAGTCACCAAAATGCGAAACAGAAACAAACCCTCAACAAACGCAAACAAAACAAAACAACCAAAACGATACACACTACACAGCATTAAATTTGAACAACAAGCAATTATTACACTACATCCAACACAACACCAGCATCACAGAAAAAGACTACACAACAACCCCAAAATTCACACCACCTCCACACATACAAATCACTCGCATCACACAGAAAACGTACATGACACTAAAACAAAAATTCCCCAAAGACATCGGAGACTTCCGACAAGCACTCTCCAGGAGGATTTATAAGGACATCCTTCCCGAGGAGGCCACAAGCAGTGAAAAGGATGGAAAAACCGTCCTTCCCCTACGAGAAGTAAGGTAAGTGGTCTTTCCCATCTTTTCCACTCCTTTTCAACATGACCTCACTCAGAATAGGCAGCATAAATGCGCGTGGCTTGGGGTCGTCATGGAAGCAGGGCCACCTGCTCAACGACCTCAGGTCACTAAACATAGATGTAGTGGCCATCAGCGAGACCAGAATCTCCGAAGCACAGGCTTTCGCACCGATCTTCGGCGGCTACGATGTGTACGCAACTCCCAGCCGTCCGGGATCGGGGGGAGGAGTTGCTGTGCTTTTTCGGAGAGGTTTGGAACTTCCCATACGGGCCATCTTCCTGGACCCAGAAGGTAAGTTGGTGGTGCTGGACGTGACCAGCGGAGACGGGCAAGCTTTCAGGTTAGTGGCCGTCTATGCCCCGACAGGAGCAGGGCGGCCTGATTTCTTCCGGCGTCTGGAGACCTTTCTTGGAACGTCCCGCTTTTTAGTGTTAGTGGGCGACTGGAACGGGATCTTAGATGCACGCTGGGATTGTGTGGGATTAGTGGATAGGGAAGGAGGGTGCAAGAGTCTCACCAACCTGCTCAGACGTTTTGAACTGTCTGACAGGTACCGAATGGATTTCCCGAATGTACCAATGTGGACTTGGACAAATCGTATAGGGTCATCCAGATCATATCTAGATAGAGTATTTTGTAGGGAAATAGATAGTTCTAGCATAGGCTGTCCACAATTCAAGATAGTCAGCTACACGGACCACAAATTCGTGATCTGTGTGCTTGACTTAGATAGGCTTCATAGACAAGGACCCGGCTACTGGAAGCTAAACGCGTCCTTACCAGCGCGCAAGGCCTACAGAGACCGGATTAGCGAACTAGTTAAGCGGGCGTTGACGGGGGCCATCGTCAACAACAAGTGGTGGTTTGCTCTGAAAAGAGCAATTAGAATAGAGTCCATTAGGTTTAGTAAGACTTTAGCAATAGAGAAAAATAGAGCAGAGGGAGAATTAGTTAGAAAATTAGATGAGGCGCTTAGCAAAGGCATCGCGACCGACGTACTTGCGGCGAAATTGGCCCTTGACCAATTCTTCAATGCAAAGCACGAAGGCTGCGTTGTCAGAGCTAGGGTGCGTGCTCTCAGACACGAGGGGACGAAAGCCGTTCAATGGGCCCGAGTGGCGGAGGCGCGTCGTGGCAACAAAGCCACGATCCGGTCTTTGGTGGACCACGACGGGCGCATGCTACTCGATCCCGGGCAAATGTGTGAAGCTTTTCAGCGACACTTCGCTCAACTGTTCGGGGGCAGTCGCGGGCCGGATCGAGGGATGGACTTTAGTGTCTACCTCGACGGACTGCCGCGGCTTTCGGCCACTGAGGCGGAGTGTTGCGAAAAGCCGATAACAACCGCTGAAGTACGGGATGCAATGACTAGTTGCACAAGGGGTAAATCGCCTGGTTTGGATGGTCTGCCCTATGAACTTTACGTACAAATGCCAAACTTGTTCGGAGGCCTCTTGGCGGACGTCTACTGCAACTGGCAACAGAACGGGAGAATTGCCAGCTCTGTGAGCCGAGGAGCGGTGGCGCTGCTGAGAAAGGATCCGAACAAGGGGGATAACATAGATAATTTTAGGCCCATAACTCTGCTAAACACAGAGTTCAAGATTTTGGCCAAGGTGCTAGCAAAGAGGTTGGCGCTTGTCGTTGGTGGTCTGGTGGGAGAGGCACAGACATGCGCCATTCCCGACAGATCCATCCACGACAACCTCCACCTCATGCGATACATCGTAGAGAGGGTAGCTAGGGAACCTGGCACGGGTGGGTCTTTGATCAATTTAGATCAGTCGAAAGCCTTCGATAGGGTCGACCATCGTTACCTAGCGGCAGTCCTGAGGGCGGCTGGCTTTGGGCCCGTCTTCAGAGGCTGGATCACTGCCATGCACAGCGACATCTGCTCTGTAGTGAGAGTGAACGGTCACCTTTCGGAACCGTTCACCATCATGCGCTCGGTCCGCCAAGGATGTCCCCTCTCGTCCCTATTGTACGTATTGACTCTCGAGCCATTACTGCACAAACTGGAGACGTTGAGGGGGGTCCCGCGCGAACTAGGATGCGGAAGATCCATGTCAGCATATGCCGACGATGTCACCGTAGTGGTGTCGAACGCCAAACACATCGAGGCGATCGGCACTACACTAAGAGAATACGAAGCGGTGACAGGAACAATGATCAACCAGGAAAAGTCAGTGGGCCTGTAGCTCGGCACCTGGAGAGGCAGGTCCATGCCGTCCAACAGCGTCGTTGGGCGCTGGACGGACGGACCGGTTAAATTGCTAGGGGTCTGGTTCGGTCCAGACCTCCAGACGGACAAAAACTGGGACGAGGTGACGAGCAGGGTGGCTTCTCTCACCCAGAAATGGGCCGAGAGGAAGCTATCCCTGAAAGGTCGAGCGGAGGTGGCGAATGCGTACATCGCATCCGTCATCTACTACCGCCTGACCGTCGTACCTTGTCCTAAGCCCCGCCTGACTGCGCTGGAGCGTTTGCTCTTTCGCTTCTTGTGGAAGGGACGCGCTCCGATGGTCAGGCGGTCCATCTGCTGTCAACACCCGCTACGTGGAGGGCTGGGCATGCCGTGGCTGATGATGCGCAGACACGCGCTCAGGCTACGACATCTCCACCTCTTCCTCGACGGTGATCAGGTGTGGTCGCCGTTTGCTAGACACGTTTTTCCCCAGCTCGTCTCCTTGACGTAGCTGCAGTCCTGGGTCAAGCGAAGACCGAGAGGGAGCGCTTGGAGACTGGAATGTCTTCAGGCGCTCACAGCCCTAGACCAATCGGGCAATGTGATCGGTGGAAACTCCACCTTGGCGTTTCTATAGGGGATTAGTGGAGGGGAAGAGCGACGACGTACTTGGAGAAACTCTAGGCGTCGACGAAAATCAACTAGCCAATCTCTTCGGAAGGACTTTCGGGCCGGGGCCTATGGACAACTTCCAGAAATCCCTGGCCTGGCAGTGCTACCGAGGAGCTTTGCCAGTTCGGGATAAACTCTACAGGCATGGAGGTGCCGTCAGCCGGGCATGTCCGAGATGCGCGCAGGGCGACGAAACCGTCCTGCACGCACTCGTCCAGTGTCCGAGCATTGCTGACTTGTGGGTTTATATGTCGAACACCTGCTGTCACGTGTAGGACGGATCCAGCTATCAGCTGAGTCCATCGTGAGGATTGCCCCGCCCCCTTCCTTTAGCCGGGAAGGGCAGGCAGTTTTTATCTGTCTGGTGGCCATGGCGAAAGAGATAGTATGGTGGACACGTTTGAAAGGGCTGAAGACGAGCACTTACCTCTTCGGTGATGCCCTGATTAACTTTTTCAAATTTCATTTGAAAAGGAAAATCAGGGTAGAGAGGGAAGTGCTCTCTTCCCAGCATTTTGTTGAAAGATGGGTGAGAGAAGCAAGTATGGCCCGAATGAATGGGCCTTCTCTGAGTATGTGTCTGTAAATTAAAGGTGGAAAACTGGGAGAGGGCACTTGCCCTGGTGGTCAGGGCCACTGTGGTCTTTTAATGGGCTTTCTCCACAAATGTCCCTCGGAAGTCTCCCCCCTATTGGGGAATTTTTCTTTGTTATTTTATTTCAACCTCCGTTTTTTTACACGCAGAAATGCCCATTTGTACCGTCCTGTATTGTCCTGTACTGTCCTTAATGTCTACTTTATGGGAACCCTTGTGGTTAATAAAGAAAACATTATTATTATTATTATTATTATTATTATTATTATTATTATTATATATATATGCATGTATATATATATTTACATGTATATATATACTTGTATATATGTAGGAGGTGAGTAATATTGTAGAACAATAAAACTATGCATATATCAGATAAGTAGCACCCAACAGTTGGTAGAACTGGAGTATATAAAGAAGAAATTAAAAGATGGTAAAAAAAGTTCCATATATTTTATTATGCGCATTTCGAAAACAACATCATCCTGGGACAAAAATTGTGTTCTCATCAGATAAAATAAGGTAACATGATATGAGGCCTAAAAACACTTGTGAACAAGAAAGTGTCTAAACTTAACGGTCCTTTTCAGTTTTAACGTTATCCTCATTAGCATATTTATATCCTGAGTTTTGAAAAATTATATTCACTATCCTCAATGAACTTATAACATGAAGTTCACATGAAGATATGTCACTATCTTTACACCAATTATTGTCCTTTATCTGACGAAAGCGTACTAAAACATTAGTACCCTTGAAATACGTTTAATAAAATAAATATGGTTTTATAA
>OZ024751.1:562899-610399 GCA_964016885.1 Eledone cirrhosa
CCATAGTGTTCTCACCCATGATAGAGACAGATCATACATTTGAACGAGTTTCTCTTTTCACTCTCCTAGTCCAAGTGGCGCCCCCTTCATATGATGCCTAGTTACACTTCTGGTCCAAGTACTACTTATCTCAACCAAATACCTCCTTGATGCCCTCACTTGCTTCCACCTTGTTTTTCATGGCTCTCTTCCTGCTTGCTTCTGTGACATTCAGTGTTCTGTAGGTTGCGTAAAATAGGACGTTTATTTAGGACAAAAATGTAATTTTTTTTTATTTGAAAATTGAGGCTAGTCACGCTTGGGGATCCAACTGGATCAGTTGGAGACGGTTGCTTTTGACAGGGCCCGCTGGCGGGAGTGTTTGAGCACTCTGCCCCCACGACCTTCCCAGAAATAAGTGGGCGAAGAAGAAGAAAATTGAATCGCATTAATAGCTTTCACCGTATTTTTGACTACAGAAAATAGTCTAACAGGTCGTATAAGCCCCCAGAACTTGAGGGGGGGGGGGGCACCAACACGTGTGGGAATCGAACCCATACCTCGTATTTTTTTCCTTTCTGGGAGCTTATATGCCCTGTTATTATTAGACTATTTTCTAAACATTTGTTTATAATTAACAAGTCTGATTCAGTCTCTCGCTCATTCACACACACACAGACACACTCACACACACACACACACACACACACACTTATTTATACACACTGTTCACTCAAACTCTGTCTTACACATATATCTACACACACACACTCTCTCTCTATCTCACTCTCACACATTCATTCTTAAACACCGTCTCATTCAAAGTCTCTCTCTCTTTCTTTCTCCCACTCACACAAGCTCTCTCTCTCCCATTCACACACACTATCTCACTCTCACACACTCACTTCCACTGACCCTATCTCACACTCATTCATAAACAGTCTCACTCAAACTTTCTCTCTCTCTTTCTCTTTCTCACTCACACTTTCTCAACGCACACACACTATCTCACCCTCCCTCTTGCTCACCCACTCTCACACACACAATATCACTCAAACACACTGCAACGTAATTTACCTGTTAGTGCAGTAAATATATTCACTAAGTCTAGTGTGCTAACAACAACACCTGTTGACTTGATATGACAACTTAAAAACGAGAATACTTAGCTCTCTCAGACGTTAATTCCACAAAAGATTAACGGAGACAACCTTGAAAAAATACCCCCCCCCCGCTTTTTCCAACATCCCCCCTTATTCCACGTCCGTTTATCCCCCCCCTTATTCCACCCCAGCTTATTCCATCTCCCTTATTCCGCCCTGCTTATTCCCCCCCCCCCTTATTCTTCCCCCTTCCTATTATTTGGGGCCCTAGGGTACAACTATTACTATTGTTAATAATCTTTTACAAGTCTACATCATTACATGAAGTTGTTCTCTACACAGCACTAGCATCACTATTACTCTAATACTCTATTACGTGTTCCAGCCGACAGACTGAGGACATGCTGGGGCACTACCACTATCTGGAAATGTTCCAATGATAAACTTATAAATGGTTACATCAGAAACGGATTTCATTTATGCGCCATTATGGTTAGCTCACTACCTTCCGGTCATTTATCATTATGTAACAACACCTAGAGATTCTTTGGATATACCTTATTTCCGTGATTACTTTTCAATAACAATACGTATTCTTTTGTTTATGAGGTGCTGTATCCTCCGTCGGTTTCTACGATGAGCATTTAGTTGTTCAATTAATAGAACGTCCATTTCATAACTTTACGTCAGCTTTGTCCGCGGGGCGTAGCCCAAACACCGTCCCATGCTAGATCCAGAGCCCCTCACTCTCTCCCCCTTCCCTCTCATTTTCTCCCGTGACCCAAGAGTCCTTGCTTTCTCTCTCCCATTCCTCTCATTTATGGCATTTATAGTCCATTCCTCTACTTTCCCATACAGCCAGATCTGCCCTTCTTTAACCCTTCCCCCTTCCTCATTACTTCATTTTACATTTATCTTTCTTTTTCATATTTATGTAATCATCAATGGTTTTTAAGGCAACTTGTGTATATAAAATTGTATATATAAAATTGTATATATAAAATTGTATATATAAAATTGTATATATATAAAATTGTATATATATATATATATATATATATATATATATATATAGGAAAAGGTATGACCCCGACGGCAGAGCTCAAGCCGTTTCGACGGCTATTTCAGTCAGTCCTGAAATAGCTGTCGAAACGGCTTGAGCTCTGCCGTCGGGGTCATACCTTTTCCTATCACCCACTCTACTACCCTAACTATTGAGTACTCTGGTGCGTTATGGTCCACCTGGTTCCTTACCACAATTCCCTCGTTATATATATATATATATATATATATATATATTTAATTAGAAAGTGAACAACACAATATATAACTACTGCATTACCAAAGTTATATAACTTTCATCTGATGAGCGAATAAGACATATGCTAATATTGTCTAGGGTCCAGAAACCTCTGGTAATGGAGTAGTTATATACTGTGTAATACAGAGCTATTTATTGGAAAGTGAACACACTTTCCAATAAATAGCTCTGTATTACACATAGACACTCTTTTTTTCTTTGCTTTTTCTTCGGAAATATATATATATATGAAATGGTCGAGTATTCCAAACACGTGCAGAGCTTCCGTTACAGTTTTGGGGGTGGGGTGGGGCTTAAGTGTACATGAATTGGCAGTATCGGTAGAGGGTCGGACATGCTTTCCAGCGTAGTTACGTCCCTTTACGATCTGAGTTCAAATCTCGCCAAGGTTAACTTTGCCTTTCATCCTTACGAGGTTGATAAAATAAAGTACCAGTAATGTACTGGGTAATTGCTGGCCTTGTGCCAAAAGTAGAAACAATTATTATTATTATGAGTTCAAATACCGCCGAGGTCAGCTTTGCCTTTCATCTTTACGGGGTCGATAAAATAAAGTACCACTTGGGTCGATTTAATCGACTTCCCGCCCTCCTTCAAATTGCTGGCCTTGTGCCTATATCAGAAACAATTATTAGCTCACACTCTTTAATCACCAATACGAAACTAAGAAAGAAATTAAAAACATGATCATACTAACATATTTAGAGTCAATAGAAAATCAGTGTAGTAAAAGCCAAGATCATTCAACAAGTTGCTATGTTATGAGAGGGTCTTAAACCCTAAAAACCCCTAGTGCTGGAAGGCTTGATGTGTATCCTTCCCTTCACATAATTCTCAAGTGAATTCAGAGTGATGTAACAAGGCTGCACATTTGAATTACATGTACAATCCATCCGAGGTTCTTCCACGCCATTTCCGTCTACATTCACGAAAGCTTGTGTCGACCCTAAATCTATGGCAAAGACAATTGCTCAATGTATTTACTACGCGAATCTGCATTGAAACAATATCTATGGCAACCAAACAATTTAAAATCTATTAAAACAGTGTATTTACGATGTAAAACATCATTTAAGATGGGAAGACTTGTAAAACTAGATTACGGTATATCATCGCGTTTATGTTATAAAACTATGTTTAAACACTGTATTTATGATCTAAACTTAGAATAAAACTGTTTTTTTTTAAATGTAAAATCTATGAAACATTGTATTTTTTTTATGTAAAACTAGATCGAAACACTGTTTTAGACGTAAAACTCAGTTAATTATATAAACCGTGTTTATGGTGTAAAAACTCGATTAAAACGCTGTTTCTCCACCTGGCAAAAAGGCTGCATTATATATTCCATCAATGCAACAAATTAAGGTGTAACTTTATTGACAAATTGATTTGTTATTCTCTTCCCTGCACTCAATACACTCTAGATGATGATAACATATGCAATAAAATATTAAAGTATAATATCGAACACTGACTGCTGTTGTTCAATAAGACTGGTTTGATGGTTGTGGTAATGGTAAATCATGTTGCCTAGGAGAGCTGATAATTCTTCGAATGGGAAATAAGAAAGGAGAGATTTTTTGTCTCTCTTTTTTTTTAGGTTCTATATGTAATATGAAAGGGACGTTTTAAGACCCTGCTCTCGACTGACAATGGTGGGTTCGTATTTTAACACAAAAGAAGGTAACCAGGATGTATGCATTTGGCGTGCAATGGTTGTTGCTTGGCAGAGAGAATTGAGGTGTGATGATCAAGAATTATATCAAGAACTGAACAGCGAGAGGAATTATTTAAATATGGATTAGAAGACATGGAATACAGAATATCGAAAGACTATTAACTGGTTATAGTTGGTTTGAGGAATATAATCAAGTATAGGGTTATTAAAGAAATATATATATATATATATATATATATAGAGAGAGAGAGAGAGAGAAAGAAAGAAAGAAAGAAAGAAAGAAAGAAAGAAAGAAAGAAAGAAAGAAAGAAAGAAAGAAAGAAAGAAAGACAGAAAGAAAGAAAGACAGGGCGAAAGAGAGACCCTAGAAAAAGGGAAAAGACAGAAAAAGAGACTCATTTGTGATAGTGGAGTGAATGAATAAAAATGAGCTGGTTATGTTTGATAATAAAGTTATGACTGGTGTAGTTAATTTAAAGGAGATTTGGCTGCTATTTCTAGCAGCTCGAGTGACCACGTAGAAGCTCCCTTGTTAACTTAGCCTCGTCCATTCAAAGAATTAGTTTTTACTCCCCGCCCCACCCAAATCTTTATAGCAACACTAATATTTAACTAAGGGACGCTGGTATTGGCCTTGCAAGATAACTTCATCGCTCTACAACTGGAGGAAGACCCAACACCAATTTTATAAGATCACTAGCAGCAGTACCCAGCGTTGCCTGGGTAGGTAAAATAATATCTGCTTTGATGAAAAGGTGTTGATCTTAGCGACTGCGAGTTTCTTGAAAATCGGTTGTAAGGTGTAGCAAATGGCGAAATGTTGAGTGAAATCGTATGGAATATGTGGGAGGTGGAAAAAATCGTATTTTGAAGAGTTAAACGGCTGTCACGCCGTCCCTGAACAAAAAATGCAAAGTGTAAAGCTACTATAAGATGTGCAATGATAGGTTATATCGTAGTATAAAAGTTGAACCAAATAAATTGATTTATGTGTGAGGTGGAGCCGAAGTTTCGAATTTGAACGAAATCAGTTGAAAAATGTGGGAGCTAGAGCCGAAAAGGCGGACATTTGAGCGAAAAGGTGGTATTTTCGAATATTTAAGCGGCTGCCACGCTATTCCTGAACAAAAAAATCAACTTGTTTAAGTAGCGAGGTGGGTGACTGTTCCAGGGCTTCTCCCTCGCTGTATTCCGGGATAAGGTCTTCTCCATCCCGTCAGCCGGGACTACGTAGCGGACTGACCCTTAAGTTTTATTTATGGTGGCGGCGTGTGGATTTGATTTACTTCTATAAACCTACATACATACAAGGGGCCTCGTTTGCCTTAAAAATGTGAGGGGGACAAACCAACATTTGTTGGAGCATATTAGTATTGCTCATGGTGCCTTTCCCGGACCCTATCACATAAGTAAAATTTTACGCTAATTAAATTTTATAAACAGATGATAAGGGAAGACAGGTAAAAGAGAAAATGACTGTATTGGATGTTTGTCTGGTTACAGTATGAGGCGAGTCCGTGGTGTCTGTGTGATACAAAAAACAGTAAAAAAAATCTTCCAGATATAGCAGATTCTTCGTTGTACCGTTTGTGCATAGTATATGAACAATTCTAGGTGCTCCCACCTAGAATAGTGACCTCTAGGAGATGGTTCATCTTCTGCCTGACTGTAAAACGTGTATCATTGCATAGACGTGGTTGTTCCACGTTTCTCAAAAGGATGATGGAAGTTCCAATCTTTTATATTATATGTAGATATAAATATAGATAATTAATATAAAAGATGTCCGTCAATGTAAAAAAGGTCCCTATTTACTTGAAATGGTTTATACAAATGCCAACTTAATATGGATATGGACAACATGCTTATCTATAAGTGGTCAGCTATAATAATAAAACAACAAATTATATGACACAAAAATTTATTCAGTAATTTCCAGGCTCTTAGCCACTGAGTAATAGACAGTCAATATTTCCCAGAGTTCAACGCGGGGAGGTGACCTGGTTTGAACTCCAAATGGCGGATCCTTCTACTTCGAAAATAGAATCGTTTTTCAATATTACTCTAGCCCTGGCCGGCCATAGGATCCAACCTTTTTGCCAGACTCAGCATATGATGAGGTTTTATTACCACCGCAATCAGAAGCAATAAATTTGAAGGCAATTTCTACCAATACTTGTTGGTTTTTATTGTTCATTATCGACAATAAATGACATTGAACAGAAATGATAACTGTCAAAGCTCACAATACTGATCAAAGGACACCAATGTCCGAATCATTTACGTCGCTTATTGATAGTATTAAAGATATGCATACATCAGCTCAAAGCTTCATTATAGACAATATTCAGGGTTGTTCCTCTGTTAGTGGTATCAATTGCAAATGTTATACCATCAGGATCGCACACTCGAGATGCAGCAACATACAGTTGCCCATGGCTGAATGCTGGATCATTCAAGTAGACACCGACTCGCTTGAAAGTCTGTCCCTGTGCCTTGTTGACAGTCATGGAGAAGGCCAAATTGACAGGAAACTGTCTCCTTTGCCAAATGAATGACTGCAGATCTTCACTTGGTCTCAGCATGATCCTCGGAATGAGAACTGATCCTCTCTGCCTGGGAGTTTAGCTTCTAAAACTCTTCCGTTAATCAATCTCTCAACAATTAATCTGGTACTATTGCAAAGACCCATTTTATGATTGATATTTCTAAGCAATATAATCGGCATACCCTTTTTCAACCTCAAAATATTTGGGGAAATCTGGGTATTTGAAGTGAATTCAGATACTCAGTCGGAACATCCATATTGTTCTGCTGATTAGGCTCCATTTCATCCGCACTGACGGTCAGCCATTCCTCTCCAGGAAACATTCCGGCTACTTGTGAATTTATTTCATCGACCGTTGCATTCGTATGTGTTAGAATAACGCGTTCCGATATCCAGGAGATATTCTGCCAAAAAGCATTCAAATTAGGGAACAGCCAGTCAATCAATGCTTGGCGGTCCAGTGGCATGACCAAATGGTCTGGGATTCTTACAGTCACCAACGTGTGGCAATTCATCGTTTCCCAACTGCATCAACCATCGGCCGTATGTCTCAGCCTCTTCGTTTTGCTCGAACATACGAAGTCGCATATTATCGTGTAATCGCAAAACTCTGAAATGGCGCCACAACGGGGACCTTTTCAGACATGCATCGACAATTTGTGCTGTTTGAGCATTCCTAACAATTGGTAGCACCTGTCTGAAATCGCCACCAAGAACGATAGTCTTACCACCGAATGGCAAGTCACTACCGCAGATATCTCTCAAAGTTCTGTCCAATGCCTCCAGCAAATATCTGTGTGCCATTGGAGCCTCGTCCCAAATAATCAGAGACGTATTGCGTATAAGGCCCGCGAGTTCATTTTGTCCTGTAATGTTACAGACACTCATCCGGAGCCAATGGAGCCTTGAAGCATGAGTGGAAGGTCCTTCCACCACTCAGCAAAGTGGCAGCTATCCCACTGGTGGCCACAGGGAGAGCAATCTTCCTCTAAGCTCTGACTGCCGATAACATAGTGTTGAAACAGAATGTCTTTCCGGTGCCTCCTGGAGCATCTATGAAAGCACAAAGTTGGTCATTAGTGGAAATCGAGTGGAGAACGCCATCGACCAATTCTCTCTGAGATTGTGTCAACATTGGCATACGTTCATCCACAATACGTTGCTGTTCCAGTGGATCAAACTGGAATAGTTCCCTCCGATCAGGTGGCAACCGTCTAAGCTGCAATCTCATGTTCAATGCTAAGACACGTTGCCGCATTTCTTCATCAGGAATTGGCAAATTGAAATCTCTTAAACAATTGAAATGAACTTCAAGCAGTTGCTCAATATTGAGCTTTCATCAAATTTTCATCATCGACCTGAAGATGATGCCTAAAATCATCAGCCATAATTCTCCAATGGCGTTCAAATAACTCTCTTGGACCGGCAGGATTGCAGAATCCTAGAATCGTGACAAACAACTGCCTTATTTGAGCTGGCATCTGTGTTGTTCCTACAGCTTCCATGGCGTTATTCCATTCAACGTCATCCCGAAGGAGTCCCAGATGCTGACACATAGCCTGGCATGTTTCATATTCCACGCCATTGATTATTTTCAAATCAGCGAAGCTCTGTTTACCTCTCGAAAAATCATTATGCAACAGAATTCGGAGATTAAACACATCACCAGATGCTGGATGGACATTACAAACCCGTCCAATAGTCATGAATCTCAACTTCTGTTTTCTATCATTCCATTTCTTTCCTTTCTTATCCCACGTATAGTGCGAAGGGAAATCGCAGTAGAGTTGCCTTTGATCCAGGTTCAAAGCATGTTCCCTATTATGCTTGAACCACTCAGTCAATTCCGTCTTAGGAGGTGGTGCGTTAGCAATTCTTTCAACACCTCTTCTAGTGTCCTGAAAACAGACCATTTGCCTATTCTCTAAGTGAACCGTCAGTTTCTGAACGCTGGGTTTGCGTTCATTGAGATCAAAATTGAACAATCTCCAGCAAGCTTCGCTAGATCCAATCGAGCGAACATCCTGGAACCTGCCAACTTCATCTCCTTGGTTCGCCTCCTCATTCCTGACATTGCTCATTGCCCGATCATGACCTTTGTAAACATATTTGAATAGATATTTGCAAGCTTTCACTGAGCTACAAATTTCCACATTAATATGACAACGATATTTCATAATCAAATATGGATTGTATGGCACAACCCATTGATTTGTAACCTGTCGACCGTTTACATTTTCGACCAAACCGCCATCTGCAGGCGACCGTCTTCTGTATGAGGGATGAGCATCCCCATCGTCCCAGGAAGTGTTCGTGACAAAAGATTTCTGAAAGTGCTTACTGCATTGGCCATTTTTCATGCAAGGCGCTTTCCGATTTGCCACTCCGCATTGGTTGTGCACCATTGACTTTGCCACCAAGTTGCGTAGTGCCTCATTCTCCGGCAGTTCAGCACACACAACGCTGTCGACATCCTCAGCACATCTCAATTTGCAATCTCTATGTAAAATGATCAGCAAATGTGCATGTGGCAATCCTCTTTTTTGAATTCAATTACGTATGTAAAAGCAGCTATAGCTCCAAAGATTCCCTCTTTTTCCACATCATCCATTATCTTTTTCAGATATCCTTTGAATACTCTTGCCATAATATCAGGACGGTCCTTTGGCTGTTGTCCTGGCAAAAGTGCATCCTTAATATCAGTCCATTCAGGATTGCATGTAACAGTTATAAACAAATCTGGCTTTCCAAACTTTCTGACAATAGCCATTGCATCCTGATAGCGAATGTTCATATATCTCGGGCCGCCGATGAACGACGATGGCAAAATGATGCGTCGACCAATTTGCTTGTAATTGGCATCACTGGCTGTTATCGCATCCTGTATATTATTATACAATTCAGCTCTGATATGTTGCTGATGTGTAGCTATATAATTTAGCCTTTGATTTTCGATCTTTGCGAATGCCATACAACAGTATTCCTGGAACAATCTGCTGGCTTGAAATAGCGCATTTCTCTGTTGATTCCTCTCGTTCAAATGGAACGCGTAAAAGTCGCGAATCGAATTATTGTGTCTATTGCCGCCTCCCTGTTGATGCTGATTCTCATGATCATCTAAATGAACAGACATGTTGCATCCATTTTCACCTTTTGGGAATAAAATGGATCGTATGCCCTATTTGACTCATTGATATTCTTGAGACCACCGTCTCTGCGATTGGGGACGATATCTCTCGATTCTGGCTTATCGTCCATCAACACAGCAACTTCACGAAATCCTTCAGGGACATTATATCACCGTTCGTGTTGATTCCTTGGCACTGCGTCAGCCTTAATGACCAATGTTTTCTGCTGAACATTTTGCAGTTCAGCCACCAACATGAAATCCATAACATAAGGATTACACTGTCTAAGCCATGATTGCAAATCACGGATCAAATCACTTAACCTTTGCCGATCAAGTTCAGTTATATTTCCCGGCAATTTCATCCAACCGATCCTGATATCCTCCTCCGATTCACTATAATCTGGATCGTTAAGGTAAATTTGAGCGAATCGAGGCCTCTCTCCTGGGGTAACTTCTAAATTACCGATACAATGATACAAACGGCCTTGAATGACTACATTCGGTTGCCATGCTCCACTCTCAAACATCTCACTAACTCTCTGCGATGCTAAAGCTAATGAATTGTTAATTTGCCGCGAATATTTGCGCAGTAATCTACCCCAGTCTCCTTGATCACCCCCACATACTTAGTATTTTAAACTCCGGTGATTTATAAAACTGCTCTATATTATATTTTATCTGATGAAAGCACACAATAAATATGGTTTTATAAATTTATAAATATAGTTTCCATTTATTAATATATCGTATATATATATATATATATATATATATATATATATATATATATATATATATATATATATAGAGAGAGAGAGAGAGGGAGAGAGAGAGTTATTTTATATCGTTGTTAGGAAACAATAATGTCGTTTTTCCGTGAAGCTAATCACCGGTTGATTGCCTATCTGACAGTGAATGCAACAAGTGAATGTTTAAGAGGGACTTAATTCCTATAACACCGGTAGTTAAGGCTTTTCTTCCTTTCGTCGGGGATGTATATACATCCTTTATATACATATTTTCTCCCTGGTAACTTTATATTGATTTGTTACTTCTGCAAATCATATTCATTAGATAAACTGTGTTTGTATGTACAAGATGTATTAATAAATAAACAAAGAAATAAAATCGAGACCATTTCACAATTAGAAAACTCATTGATGCTCCCTTCTCTCATAATCGCCTTCTAATGACTGCAACCGGCACATAACACTGCTGCTAGTGATTGCGAGGCTAAGGCGTTGAAATAGGCAAGTACTCCCAAAAGCAAAAACTTCAGTTATATTGTTGATGCCGATAATTCGCAGTGTTTCTAGAATTACTTGAAAATTGTTTTATTTGTTCTCCAGTCTGTTCTGAGCAGGTGTGGTCGTCAAAAGCAATAAACACTCAGCGGGCATCTAGAATGAGGTTGTGAGGTGGTGCTCGCCTTACCGACGTATCAGATGATGTCTTCGAAGGTACTTGGTTATTCTAGTGTCTTAGTCACTCTATCACTCTCTGCAATGCTGCGAGTGTGTTGGCATGTCTCAAGAACTACAGCGTCTTTTGTTTTGTCTTGTAATTGAGTCCGCGGTTCGTTTGTCCACCCCTTTCGCCTGCCTTTTGTTGTATGTGGTCTTAGATGTGTGCATTACCTGCTTGTGTGTGTGTTGTTTTTTTCTTTTTTTCTCTTTTTATTTGTAATATGATAATGACGATTATGTTGGCAAAGATATAAAGTTTACAAATTGAGTTCGAATGTGTTTTCCTCTGGATTTTTCTGATAATCTTATTCCAGGAAATTGTTAATCTTTTGATAATCTACGTATATAAAATTTTGTTGTTTTTTAAAATTTGAAGTAATTTTTTTTCGGCGACATAACCAACCAGCACCCTCCCCCCCTCATCACCCCCAAAAATTTACTTCACCGAACAGTCTCGCTTCACTTCAGATAGCCGCTGTTTAAGGTCACATGTGCACAGGACTGACCGATAAACTAACAAAAATGTAAAACAAGTTTTTCTGTCATGGAAATCACAACGAGTTTGTGGTAATGATGTATCCTAGTTGGATTGTTTATCAATATAGACGTGAGGGAAAGTCCCTCGTCTATTTACCATTTTTGTAAGTGAGAGGCTAGGTACTCCATAGAATTATAACAAGTGAGTGGGTGTGTGCGTAGACAAGATAATAACCACAACGAGAGTTCTATTCAACAATGTAAATAATGGTGATGTTTATTTTGTCTATCATGTGTTTATTATATTACAAATGAAACATACCAATATAGACGTGATCCAGTTGTAGTGAAGGCAATGTATTACAATTACAAAGGCCGTGTGCTGTTTGCTGTGGCTTGTCTATTGGTTCGTGGTTCAGGGGCCGTCTGCTGTTTGCTGTCTGCTGTCTGCTGTTCCCGTGGCTGTCTGCTGCTTACCTAAAAGGTGTTCACAACCAGGGGGAGACAACTAGGCCTGGTCCATTATCCGACAGGGGGGCGTAAGGCGTCTTACTACAGAACCCCCTGCCAGATTTTCAAATCATCGAAAATCGATGTTATTACTCACACGTGGAGTAAGATGGCGAACAATGCAACAAGGGGGAGCTATTCGCTCTACCAATCGTTAAATCCAGAATAAGGATTTGAAAAATGTTTAAAAAAACATGCATGCATAAAAAAAAGGCAAAGAAAAAGCAGAAACACAGATGCAAAAAAAAGGTGCAGCTAACACAGTCTAAATATAGACGGTGCTGCAAAATTTTTTGGGCCAGTGGACCCTACGACCTGAACGGGTCGTGGTCTTGTAACGTGGCGATGGTGGTGGTGTAGGGACAGGCGATGATGGTGGTTCAGGAACAGGCGTTCGCTCAACAGGCAAATACGAAGGGGTTCGTGGATCAGGAACCACAGCGTCCGTGTCCAGGTGTGCCTGCTTAAGCCAGTCTATCGTAACTGTCTCCCTGGACCCTTTAATATCTAGAGTGAAATGCTTAGCTGAGCGCGCTAAGACACGGTTAGGTCCAGTGTAAGCGGGGGCTTCACAGAATCTTTCCTTACGAAGACATGCGTCCACGAGGCAACATCCCTCGGGACAGCAGTCTTGACAGTTTGTTTCCTAGTGTCCATTGGCGGCAAATCCTGGAAATAGGAGCGCAAACGGGACACGTAGGAAGCGTGATCTTGGGCATCAAGATCGATAGGGTCAAGCATTTGCCCGGGCAACGTCAGAGGGGCACCGTACAGTACTTCGGTCGGTGAAAATCCAAAGTCGACCTTCACCGTTGACCGAATTCCCAATAGCACAATAGGGAGGTACTCGCTCCAACGCGCCGAGTCCATTGAGGCCATTAAGGAGGCCTTCAGTTGTCGGTGAAAACGCTCCACCATACCATTCGAAGCGGGATGGTACGCCGTAGTTCTGATGCGTTTAGCACCAATTAATTTTGACAGTTCGAGGAAAAGGCTCGACTCGAACTGTCGTCCACGGTCGGTAGTTACTGTGGATGGAACTCCATAACGAGAGATCCATCCAGACACAAGAGCACGGGCTGTTGTCTCAGCGGTGATGTTTTTCAAGGGGATGGCTTCAGGCCATCTCGAAAAACGGTCAATTATAGTCAGCAGATAAGAATAACCGTCGCTGACAGGCCAAGGTCCCACTATATCAATGTGAATGTGCGAAAAACGCGCATCTGGGTTAGTAAAGGTATCCAGGGGAGCCTTGACGTGTCGATGGACCTTTGATTTCTGGCAAGCGACGCAGGAACGGCACCAAGCAGCAATTTCACGCCTCATATTTGGCCAGAAAAATCTAGCTGATATGAGTTTTTCTGTGGCAGAAGATCCTGGATGCGAGAAACTATGTAATGCCAGAAACACGGTCCGACGATGATTCTCTGGAACGAAGGGCCTAGGCACGTCCAAAGAGACGTCGCAGAGAATTTGGCCAACTGCAGTAGTCAGAGGAAAGTATTTAATCTCGCAATTCGCAAACTCAGGCGATATAACATCCAATGACTCAAGGGGAGGCTGATCCGCAGCCAAACGAGTCAGATCTATGTCAGAGGGTGACGAGATCGCTGTCACGGGTAAGCGGGACAAAGCATCGGCCGCTGTATTCAGTGAACCCGGAATGTGTTGGATATCATTCGTATATTGCGAGATGAAATCAAGGTGTCTCGTCTCTCTGGACGAGTATTTATCAGCCTTCGCTCTCAACGCAAAAGTCAATGGTTTATGGTCAGTGAGGATAGTAAATAGTCTACCCTCTAGCATATGTGAAAAATGTTTCACGGCTAAATAGATGGCTAAAAGCTCCCTTCCAAAGGTGCTGTAGCGCGTCTCAGCAGGTTTCATTTTTCTGGAAAAAAACTCCAGCGGTTGCTGGTAACCATTGATGTTTTGCTGTAGCACTGCGCCCACAGCGATATCCGATGCATCAACACAAAGCGTTAGCTTTGCACCGGGTACCGGGTGAGCCAGTAAAGAAGCATTAGCCAAAGCAGTTTTGGCGTGCTGAAAATCAGCAAGTTGAGTCTCGGTTAAAGAAAGGTCTTTGTTCTTCTTCCGACAATTTTTTAAAATCTCCGTCAGGGAGAAAAACAATCTTGCACAATTTGGCACGAAACGCCTATAAAAGTTGATCAGGCCTAAGAACTGGCGTAACTGACGTAGTGAGGTCGGTGGAGACAAATCCTCTATGACCTTAACTCGCTCAGGCCGGGGTCGAATACCGTCAGCATCGATGACGTGACCCAAGAAAGTCAGTGACTCAGCACCAAAAACACATTTGGGTGCATTAATCTGCACGTTATACGCCTTCAATCGGCGGAAAAGAAGATTTAAATGGTGCG
Organism: Eledone cirrhosa; assembly: GCA_964016885.1. Classification (NCBI taxonomy): domain Eukaryota; kingdom Metazoa; phylum Mollusca; class Cephalopoda; order Octopoda; family Eledonidae; genus Eledone; species Eledone cirrhosa. The sequence continues at coordinate 577,499 of OZ024751.1, forward strand.
TATGTTGTTCTTGAGAAGAACTAGCAATGAGCAGGTCGTCAATATATGTATAGACGAAATCGAGGCCACGAGTAACCTCATCCATAAACCGCTGAAACGTACTAGCGGCATTCCTTAATCCGAACGGCATGGTCAAAAACTCAAATGACCCAAATGGCGTAACTATAGCCGTTTTTGGAATGTCATTTTTATGGACAGAAATTTGATGGTACGCACGAATTAAATCCAGTTTGGAGAATACCTTGCATCCCTGCAACGAAGACGCAAAGTCTTGCAGATGAGGGATAGGATAACGGTCCGGTTCCGTTATTGAATTTAAGCGTCGATAATCTCCAGTAGGTCTCCAATCGCCAGTCGCTTTCGGTACCATGTGTAATGGGGACGCCCACGGGCTCGTGGACGGACGAATAATCCCCAACTGCAGCATATGATCAAACTCTGATCGTGCTGCTTTGAGTTTGTCCGGAGGCAAGCGACGAGGACGAGAAAAAACGGGAGCACCAGTTGTAGTTATGAAGTGCTCCGTGGTATGAGTTGGCTCATCAACTCGAAAATTTCCTTGAGTCAGTTGCGGGAACGAGTTCAACAATGCATGGTAAGTATCGCCGGTGTTAGCAAGAAAAAAAGGTCGGGCTAACCGTTGGAACTCCTGCTGCCTTGCCAACAACAGTTAAACCAGTGATGTCATCAATTAGGCGTTTACGACGGAGGTCCACCGTCAATGAAAAATGGTGGAAAAAATCCGCGCCTAGAATCGGATACGGCAAGGCAGCGACAGTAAATATCCATTTAAACTCACGCCGCAGATTACGGAACTGCAAAGGTAGCGAGATTTGTTCGAAGGTTCGAATCGGCGAACAATTTACTGCCTGCAACTCAATAGGTGACTCAAGGGGAATCTCCTTCATACAACACACAGGCCATATTGAACAAACTGCACCTGTGTCAACCAGAAAGGCTCTACCTGATAGCAGGTCCTCAATGAAAAAGTGGCGGTTGGATGATGTTTCGCAGAGCGCACTATCCGCCGTTAGTGACTCTGGTCGTCGTTTCCCTTGTAAGCACAAGGAGGCCTACAACGGGCGGCTTTGTCACCATATTTGTCATGGCAATAACAATATGGTGGATTTGATGTTTTGGAAAGGCTACGGTGGCGAGGAGTTGAATAAGATCGTGAGCGGGTCCTCTGGCGTCCAAAAGACCTGAGTTCCTGGCACAACTCCGCCATTTGACGAGTCATGGCTTCCATTGTTTTGACTAACTTCTCATCACTCGCTGATGAGCGTGATTGAGGAAGAGAAGAGGAAGCAACGTACTTTTGCTTCGAAGTGTCTCTCTTCGTCACTTCTACTATTTTGTCGATAGAGACAGCAATGTGGTCGAGTGTGTTTACTTCTAGCATATGGGCTAGGATCGCCTGTACCTCTTGAGGTAGGCGAGAGAAGAACAATTGCTTCAGGAAAAGGCTATCCTGATCTTGGGAATCACTCAATTCCCGCAAATGCCGGAGGAAAGCGGTAGGGGTTCTGTCACCTAGTCGTTCGTCCTCGATCAATGACCGAAAACGACTCTCTACCGATTTACAGTTCCTTCTCAAGATCTCGCCTTTTAAAGAATCATATGTTGTCAGAGGGGGGGGGGGTCTGTAATTAGGTCTTGGACCGAATCTGCTAAATTAGGGGGAAGTCCGCTAATCAAGACAGCGAGGCGCTGGTCAGACTCGGTCTTACAGACCGTAAAATACGCCTGTAGCTGGGCGAACCACAGCTTAGGGTTTCCGGTAAAGGCGGGCAAATGTGGCGTATTCATTGTGAAACTACTTTAAAAAAATAGAAACAGCAATTAATGTTCCCTCGTACAGGGAAAAGTACACACCCAAAATGGAAAAAAAAAATCAAAGGTCAAAAAGAAACAGACATTCAAAACATTAGGAAATAGCAAAAATACATAAAGTAGATATATATATTTAAAAAATTTTTTTTTTCCCTTCAACGTCTGTCCCCTTGTGTTGCTTCAATGGGCAAGCCAAATCATATAACCCGAGAAAAAGAGAAAAAAAAAAAAATGTTTGTTTTAGAATATATCCACGTTGGATATCAACAATAGGTAGCCTGTAGCTAAAAATCCCTTAGAAAAAAAGTAAGGCATGTATATCCCCTGCGGGGCAGTAATGTTCACAAAAAAGTTTTTTTCCTGATCAAATATGGAACACACACAAGCAATTCAAAATGTCCCTGTCCTGGTGGGAAAATTGCAAAACGGAGAAGATAAGCAACGCCATCTTGGAAACATTTTTTGGCTGGTTTGCATACCTTGTCAATACTGTTTAAAAACTTTATTATTTCTCTGTCTTTTTTTTTCGTTTGTATTTTTGTAAGTTGCGAAAAGGTTGGCAACGTGGTAATAACAGTGAAATATTTAAGTTCAAATTAATAAAAAGGCTACGTAAAATTCTTTAGTCGGGGTCACCAGTATGGTAATGATGTATCCTAGTTGGATTGTTTATCAATATAGACGTGAGGGAAAGTCCCTCGTCTATTTACCATTTTTGTAAGTGAGAGGCTAGGTACTCCATAGAATTATAACAAGTGAGTGGGTGTGTGCGTAGACAAGATAATAACCACAACGAGAGTTCTATTCAACAATGTAAATAATGGTGATGTTTATTTTGTCTATCATGTGTTTATTATATTACAAATGAAACATACCAATATAGACGTGATCCAGTTGTAGTGAAGGCAACGTATTACAATTACAAAGGCCGTGTGCTGTTTGCTGTGGCTTGTCTATTGGTTCGTGGTACAGGGGCCGTCTGCTGTTTGCTGTCTGCTGTCTGCTGTTCCCGTGGTTGTCTGCTGCTTACCTAAAAGGTGTTCTCAACAGGGGGAGACAACTAGGCCTGGTCCATTATCCGACAGGGGGGCGTAAGGCGTCTTACTACAAGTTCGATGGAAAAAGATATGATCGTGTATGGCGGATATAGTTATCGTAATGATAAGGCAGGCTCAAGGAATTTGCATTGGCGATGTCAGGACAGAAAATGTAAAGGAAGCTTGGTGACCATTGAGAATTATAAACAAATGACAAAAGAAGTTGTACAGCCACCGGAATAACATCTGTGAAATATACAGTGCCATCTACCTGTTAGCTAGCTACTTCAACGTGAAACAAAAGAACCCTTAAAACCTACCAGAATAAACGCCTACACATCGGCTAAACATCAAACGATTGTTTCTGTATAAATAGAGTGGTTCCCAACACTTCGCTAGTCGTCTTTTGGCAGAGTCAGCTAGCGCATCGTTGTTACTCGCCTCTGCCACGCTTTGTCACTCACACGCCTTGTACCTCGTATCGTCGCTTCATGTGAAAATAAATAGCTGATCGAATTTACATCTCGCTTTGCTTCGTCCTTTCAACTTGTGCTTTCGTCTGTCCAGCCTCAACAGTTCTTTTAAGAGCTATATGCGACAACAGTCCTTTTAAGGACTATCTTCAGATCTGATCAGACCGTATGCGATAAGAGTCCTTCTAAGGGCTATTCTCGGATCTGATCAGAAGTAGTGACTAGACTGACTAACCACGTCGCCACAAAGTTATTGTGCCGAGGGTGAGAGGTCCTCATTCCCACTCTCCTGTGGTCATGACTGTGAAGACAAGAAAACCAAAATCACATTTAAAGAGGCGCCAAGCAAACGACAAGTAACCATTATTTCATTTCCCGCCGAAGTTGACTTTGTCTTTCATCCTTACGGGGTCGATAAAATAAAGTACCAGTAATGCACTGGGTATTTGCTGGCCTTGTGCCTAAAGTAGAAACAATTATTTCATTTAAACCGTTTTTTTTTTTAAACCAATAATAAAAACTTTCCATACAAATTTGTTTATTTTAGTCTTCTTGCAACTTTTAAGGCATGAAAAAAAAAATCAGTATTGAATAAAATTATGTTTTAGCAAGGTAGAAGTATGAAGGTCGTTAGTGTGGCAGTGTCCAGTGTAGCTGTGGCCAGTGGTCACAGTGTGGTAAAGTGATAGTATCCTCGTTGGATTGTCTTGTCGACATAGACGCGAGGGAAGCTCCCTCGATCTATTTACCATCTTTGTATTTACAATATTCCCTTCGTCAGGTCGCCAATTCCAGCAGCATGGATTATAGATGTTATTGAGACACGAGTAACATAATAATGATTTCAACAGCAGAAATTAGAGATGAAATGTATGTTTATTTTTGATGTAGCACAAACAATGTTTGTTAACTTATATGGTTGAAGTTACATATAAAAAGAGGTTACAAAAGGGAATGTGCCATTGCGCCGGAAAGCCGGCGAGGCTAGGGTGCAAAATCTCACCGTTACATTATGCGTGTTGCTGGTTCGAAGTTTCCGGTACAAGAGAAAGATTCTTCAAATCTTCGCGGGGAATTTCTTCCTCAGGGCGCGTAGGGATACATCCTCTTCTACTGGCGCTGATTGGCTGAACTGAGCCAAATCACGCACAGAGAATGTATGTGAGCCCGCGGAATGTAGGTCACTACAATACCTCCGAGCAGATTTTTAGTCGAAAATCGTAAACGAAGAAGCCAAAGACCCACAAGGAAGTCGATACAGATTATTGAATCAGCAAGAACAAATGCTGAAAGAGCACATCAGTTTAAAAAAATAATTGGGCAGAAGGCTGCATGCAAGAAAAAAAATGAGGCGCTACGGGCCGTGTTGAGCCGCTGTGTCAAATGACCAGCTGTTTTGTTGTTTATACGTGACCAGTAAAGGTCTAACAAAAACGGATAAAGTCTGACATGGGCGAAGTTGCTGTTCTTGCATTTAATGTTAATGGTAAGTGCTGTACCAGTAGCTGTGGACGAAGCTATTATGGTAGTTTACCAGTGCTGGCAAGAAGATGATGGGTAGGCGAGAAAATGTTGGCCTCCCAGATGTATTGCCGAATGTGCTAGGGAGCCAGGAAAAAATGGCTGGTTGCTTTGAAAAGAAAAAGAGCAAGTTTAATCTGTAGGTGGGTTGCAGTGTAAATTCCATAATTCGGGCGAATCCACAGAAGTGGCCGAAATGCTGACAAGTCCAGTTCTATTTGCTGTTTTCCCAGCGAGTCTGGCAAAAACAGCAAGACGAAGGCCGTCATGGACGATCAGTGTGCAACGAGATGCAAAACTGTTTGAGCTCAGCTGCAATTAGTATTCTCGTGTTGCGGTGCCTGTTTGAATCCAAGTGGATTAAGCTCTGTGAGCTGCTAGCATGTGACAGCATCTCAACCAGGTGAAAAGGGATCTCGCAGAATATTATGTTTGAAGAACATATACCAAGAACAACATGTTGGTGTGTGACAAAAAAAAATGTGTGCATATGCAGGCATGTAAAACAGCAAAGAATGTGAATGAACAAAAACCATGAGCAAGCAAATAGCAAAAGAGCACAAAACAAGTAAATGCATTCTACAAAGAAATATGTGAATGTAACAAACTGATAATTCAAAGTCAATCTAAGGGAGCAGAAAAATTGCTCAATAAGTTCAAAGTTTTTCAAAGTCAAATAGTTCACACATCACCAGTGTACAGACTTTCTGACACTAGTTCTATCTGAAAACTGAAAAAGAAGTTTGTTAATGCCGTTAGGGGTTAGATGTATGGTGTTTTTGAGAGTTTTCGTGGCCATTTTACCGTCCTGCCACCTTGTGTGACAAAAGGTTGTGTTGCTTGTTGTTAAAGCAAAGTCAATGAATCTTCTGTAGAGTAGCAGTCAAGCGTTGAAGAACCCAGAGTCCAATATGGCAGCCACGTCTGACGCCATAATGGTGAGAAAACTACTGTCTCAATTTCTCGAGTCCCTGTGGTAACGAGACAGAAGGTATGGTGGTTGCGTCGGTAAAGTTATAAGCCGTTTTGAAATTTCCGATGTGTGGTGGTTTGCGTCGGTAAGGCTATGAAGCTGCCATCTCACCATTCCTTGTCGTCGGTCAGTGGCTAAACAATGCTGTCGCTGCTGCTGCTGCTGCTGCTGCTGCTGCTGCTGTCGTTGTTGTTGTCGAGTGTAGCCAGGACTTGTCGGTAGCCATCTTGTAATTTCCTCGTGGCGAAAAGTTTTTGAAATACCGCTAATTTTTCAAAAAAACTTTGAAAGGAATATATTGTATTTTCGCAAGTTGCGAAAAGGTTGGCAACGTGGCAATAAAAGTTCAACTGAATAAAAAAGAAGGCTGCGCTAAATTCTTACGTCGGTCACCACTTTAGCAGGGTAGAAGTATGAAGGTCGTTAGTGTGGCAGTGTCCAGTGTAGCTGTGGCCAGTGGTCACAGTGTGGTAAAGTGATAGTATCCTCGTTGGATTGTCTTGTCGACATAGACGTGAGGGAAGCTCCCTCGATCTATTTACCATCTTTGTATTTACAATATTCCCTTCGTCAGGTCGCCAATTCCAGCAGCATGGATTATAGATGTTATTGAGACACGAGTAACATAATAATGATTTCAACAGCAGAAATTAGAGATGAAATGTATGTTTATTTTTGATGTAGCACAAACAATGTTTGTTAACTTATATGGTTGAAGTTACATATAAAAAGAGGTTACAAAAGGGAATGTGCCATTGCGCCGGAAAGCCGGCGAGGCTAGGGTGCAAAATCTCACCGTTACATTATGCGTGTTGCTGGTTCGAAGTTCCCGGTACAAGAGAAAGATTCTTCAAATCTTCGCGGAGAATTTCTTCCTCAGGGCGCGTAGGGATACATCCTCTTCTACTGGCGCTGATTGGCTGAACTGAGCCAAATCACGCACAGAGAATGTATGTGAGCCCGCGGAATGTAGGTCACTACAATGTATATATATATATATCCAAAATGAACTTAAAACGATAAGTTTTGGGATATTTAATATTTATAAAACAATTTTATCTGATGAGAGCGTACCAAAATTTTGGTACCTTTGAAATATATATAATAAAATAAATATGGTTTTATAAAGATAGTTTCCATCTATTAATATATATATATATATATATATATACACACACACACACACACACACACACACACACACACACACACACACACACACACACACACACACACACATATATATATATATATATATATATATATATATATATATATATACATATATATATACATATATATATATATATATACATATATATATAGTAAAAAATTGAATGGGAACAAAACAGAGAGGCAGTACGAACAAAGGTTTATTAGTTTCACGCTCTTGAGAGTGGGGTGGTGGTGGGGAATATATATATATATATATATATATATATATATATATATATATATATATATATGTAGATAAATCTACCAAAATATACAGTAGTGTCCAATCCGTATGAAGAACTCAATGTAATCCAAATATCACGGAGAAGATGCATTCAAAGATTTTCGATGAAAATCATAGGAAAACAGAGTCAAGATAAATTAATTAAAACAATGAAATAAAAAAACTCGAGAAGTACCCAACCGATTTTTTTCAAACTTTACATGTGTATTACTTATGTTTCAGGGAGTGTTATGCATATAAAATTCGACTTTTTGATCTCCTAGGGCCCGCATTAGGTGAAAAACTGCGTTTTTAAAGCTTTTTAGGTTTTTTTTTTAGGTGTTACGTCAGACCGATTTCCTTGAAATTGTAACTATGTATTAGTCAGTCTCTTCTTCATACCGTGAGCAAAGAAAATCCAACCTTTTTTATGGCCTAGGGCCCGCATTAGGTGAAAAACTTCACTTTTTCAGCTTTTTAGGGCTTTTTGGAGGCGTTACGTCTAGCCGATTTTCCTGAAATTTCAAGGCATATTATGCACATAAAAAAAATTCATTTTCTTGATGCCCTAGGTGAAAACTTGCATTTTTCCTGTTTCATCGAGGAAAATCTTAAAGATTATCCAGCCATCAGAGTATTCGGTTTATTTTCTTTACATATTGTCAAGGGATGCAGTTTTTCCACGATTAGGTCTGTTGGCGGCCCGCCTTCCAAAATACCTTATCCCGTGCAACGCCGGGTACTACTGCTAGTATATATATATATAACAGAGAATGTCTGTCTGTCTGTCCGCTCACTAAAACTCGAGAACCACCCAACCGATTGTTTTCAAACTTTACACATGTAATACTTATGGTCGTGTGAGTGTTTTGAGCAAAAATAATTTCAAATTTTCAATGCCCTAGGGTCCGCATTAGGTGATTTAGCGATCTCTCTCTATAATTCTTAGTCTTTCTCTTTTTAGATAGATACATAGATATAACATTGCGCCCTTATAATGTCTGGCTGTCTGCATTACGACATTATGACGCTGTGTATGTGTGTGTGTGTATATAGTGTGTAACGTTTTTCGAAATATTTACTTCTGCCTTCACAGATTGATTTTTTTAGTTTCAGAAGACCCCGTTAAGGGTGAAAGCAGCGATTCTTTCTTTGCTTAAACTTTAATCTGTTATTTTAATATATATATATATATATATATAATTATATATTCGTGTACAGATATTTTTGCATACACAATAACAAAATATAAACAAAAGTATTTATTTCGCGATAAAGTATTGTTTTCTTCGCACGGAAAAAAAACCCCTGGTAATCTACGACGAATTGTTTTTATAAGCACAAAATGTAGACACCATCCCGAGGCCGAGGTATTCCGTACTTCTCTGTACTATTTTATATATATATACATATATATTTCGTTTCTGAATTTGTTTAGCAATATTCTTTATCTGAAAACGTGTGTTGAAACCGATATTGTTATGCTTTGGGAGGGTCATGTTGCCAATAAGAAACACAGACATCAGTTGCTTTCACTTCAATTTATTATAAATTAAATTTATAAATTTAGGAATTTATAAATTTCCGGTTGGTTGGTTGGTTCCACAACCAGACGATTGTTCATATATTGTCAAAGTTCTTTCGTCACTCATTCTGTGACCTTTTCAGTGACTGGGGATTCTTTTCTTTGTTTTTGTGCCTGTCCTTTGTTCTGTCCTACGCCATCTTGTTTTTGTGTGTGTTGTGTGCTTAGTTTGCGCATGTGTTACATCCGGGTGTCTGTGTGTGTTTATATTTGTTTATTTACATATTACTGGTTGGTTGTTTGTTCTATGTGTGTGTGTGTTTTCATTTTGTCCTTAATTGTAAGTTGTGATGTTGCTATTCCATTCATGTTTTCTATTTAATTTTGGTTGGAGTTCATTTATGTTTATTGCCTCTGTGATTTGTCTAAACATTGCGTCTTTTCTGTGTGTAGATTCTATTTTTATTTCTATGTTCTCTAATTTACCCTTATGTTCTATTTTAGCATGTTGGTGGAGTACAGATGATTCTTTACTATCTTGAAGCTCTCGCCAGTGTTCATTTATCCGTTCTCCTATACTACGAGCTGTAGTATATATATAAATGGAAAAAATGAAAAATGAAATTTCATTTCTCACTTTTAGTACGGCTGATACTTAAATGTAAGTATGTATACGTACATACATATATGTATACAGACGTACAGCAGTATGTATATACATACATACATGCACACACATATATATATATGTACGCATGGGTTTACCGAACATTTATTATCATGTTCGGTTTGATTGTAAACAAACAGCCCGAATTAAGCCGTACAGTGTTCGGCAACCATCGTTGCCATTTTGTTCAATACTGACAAAGGAACGATGAACTAGTTTCGAGCTTCTTAGCTGTTATCAGCATTGTATACCTTCCTTTGTCAGTGTTGAACAAAATGGCACCTCTTTCTGTTCAAACCGGCCGTAACTGGCGACTTACACTTAGGGTATTGTTGTCGAAATAAACAACATAAAAATCTCATAGATTCCATATTATGTGAGATAAAGGCTTTACCACGAAAAAATAATAATATATATAGCGCAGGAGTGTGCGACATTGGCGGGCCACTTTTGAACATTGGAACAACTATTAGGGCCAGTCACTGTCAAAAATATGTACTCTAATGAAAACCACAACTTCTTTCCATAACATGGATCTGGGGAATTATAACACACACAACCCTATCAGTAAAGCCCTTTTATATTACGGTTACGAAAAAAATTCTAAATAAGCCTACAAGGTAAAAATTAAAAACGGTCATCACAGGCCACTCTAACTGGTCTGGCGGGCCGGATTGTGGCCCGTGGGCCGTCTATTGCACGCCCCTGATACAGAGTTAGCCCACAATATTTGTAGTAGCTACTTGCCGAAAATGGCGCGCGAGGAAATCTAATCCGGGTGGAACCATGTGGTTGCACAGCAGCTTTAGAATAATTCTATGTCCGCTTTTTTCTACTTGTAAGGATTGCAAGGGTATCTATCTTCCAGCAGAGCGCCACACACCACACGTTGCAGCCCTTCCTCATTTCCTCCACCAGATTCATTAGCTTTCTCTATGTATTCTCATATCTCGACGGCGACCGGTGCGAAATGGAAGCGGCCGGACAAACCCCGGTATTTGTTTATTTTCAGCGAGGTGGGCCATGATGTCAGGGTTTGTGGCCGAAGCGACTAATTTGGGGGCGGAGAACGTGTTGCAGCAGGTGACGTCCCAGATGAGGGATTTACCTCCCTCGAATAGGAAAAGGGTGATTCCGTCGGGGCGCTAACCATCTCCGCGGTCTAGGCCTGCTGGCTCCAGTTGAGATGGAAACCCAGTTGCGCCCAGTCTTCTTCTCAATATGTCGCTGAGAGCGGCATGTCGGGGGACGGCCTGCGCTCTGGTGGAAAGACAGAGGGTGCAGGCCGAACTTGTCAACAACTGCCCCGCAGCGCCATTTATGTGGCTCACACACGCGGTGGCCAAGGCGTTGGGCTACTCCGATGCGAGTGCACTCATCATCAAGAAGGGTACCGGTTGATGATGAGGGCACCAAATTGAGCCACGCGCCGCTGTTGGACTGAGAAGCGGAGCGGTGGCAGGCGAGGCGGTGTTGGTCCAAGCCAGACTCGATTCGCCTGACAGAAGAGCTGCAGTTGATGTCGTTCCAGTTACGTTGGACCGTGGTATACTGGGGGATAGAGAGGCCTTCGACTGTCCAATAAGGCAAAGCCTGTTCCATCTCAGGCATCAGGTCAGGTTCGGCCGGCTGGCTGAGAACCTCGCTGATGAGAGCACGAGAAGAGGAGATAGAGCAGAGGTAGGCAGGTAATGCTAGGTCCGAAGCTCAACGGAGGCCGAGGTCACCAAACCTCGTTGGGAGTGTCGCCTGTTGCCAGCATGCGCTGTCGAAACTGACATTGCAGATGAGTTCCGCACACCGTCGAATGGTGGCGTCAAGTTCTCCGAGAAGATCTACAGGGGGTGGCAAGGTGCACCGCGCAGCGTAAATGTGAATTTGGAGAGAGCGATACAGTTCCTTAAGAGGAAGAGCGCGGAATGAGCGTCAAGGAGGCGCAGCCTCTCTGCTAATCGGGACAAATCCGCATGCTTGGTCTCCAAACAATCTCTTATGGTTTTCGGGAGAATGGGGGAGCCGAGAATGTATGCGGCGTCCTTGGGTGTCAGCCGAGCATCTTTGTTCTTTAGTATTTAGTAAATATAGTTGTAGTTGCATGCGATCCTTTCACTCCTAACATGCTGTTATCTGGCGAAATAGCCCAGCCAACGCGTGGGCCCCATTTGCTCATAATAGTAAGAAATGGGGAGAGCAGGAGAGACGGAGACAGTAACAGTGACAGTTTGGTTCCTTTGTGTTCGGGCCTGGTGTATATGTTTCACGGACATTTCCTACATGATAGAATCCAGGAGAGATTTTTCTTTGAAGATGTCGAAAAGTTCATATAACACACACACACTGTTTAATAGAATTAGTAGCCAGAAAATACTCTAAATGCATGTAAATAATAATATTTGGTTCTACTTTAGGCACAAGGCCAGCAATTCGAAGGGGAATGGAAAGTGGATTAAATCGACCTCAGTGCATTACTGGTGCTTTATTCATTGACCCCGTAAGGATGAAAGGCAAAGCTAACATCGACGGGATTTGAACTCAGACTGCAAAGGGACGTAACTCTATGCTGCAAAACATTGTGTCCAACGCTCTAGCGATACTGCTAATCCACCAATAATAATTGTTTCTACTTTTGGCACAAGGCCAGCAATTACCCAGTGTATTACTGGTACTTTATTTTATCGACCCCGTAAGGATGAAAGGCAAAATTAACCTCGGCGGGATTTGAACTCAGATTGGAAAGGGCCGTAACTCTATGCGTCAAGGCATGGCGTCCGATCCTCTACCGATACTGCCAATCCATAATAATGTTTCTACTTTAGGCACAAGGCCAGCAATTTGAAGGAAAGTGAAAGTCGATTAAAATCGAACCCAATGCATTACTGGTGCTATATTTATCGACCCCGTAAGGATGAAAGGCAAATAATAATGATAATAATATTTCTGTAACAATGGTATCAAATCTCCCGGAAACGAAGTGTTTAAATTCTTTTCGTTCCCATCTCCAATTATTCCATTTGGAATAGTTGTTCCCGTATCAGTTGTTAAATATTTATCTTTATTAACATCATTTAAAGTAAGATGGACTGAGAAATCCTAAATAATAAAGAAGTGGGGATTGGAAAAACTCAGAATTACTCGTGTAATTTACACACTGACACCCCAACCCATCGTAGTTATTTTACAACGCATGGGATTTCTTGAAATTAATTGTCGGAGGAATGCTACCAAATAAAATAAAATTTCACCGGAGATAGATTAACAAAATTTCATAAGCGGCGGGGGAGTGGGTGAGAGAAAAAAAATCTGAAAAATTAATAAACGGGAGAGGGTGGGCGATTATTCGAGACCCGATAGTATGCGATTTATTATTTGTGACTATTCTTTCAATAATTCTATTTTGGTTATAGACCGTATGGAGATGTTTTTATTTGTTTATATCCGATCTTATTTAAGCCATGCAAATAATTCATAAGCATTGTAACGCACAGTTTATCTAAAAATTGCCGCCCTAACTCATCGCCTCAATCAATTTACTCTAAATATTGAAATTCTAATTGGTTAAATGAAATCAATAAACATCTTTATTCAAAATAATAATAATAATTCAAATTCTTAATTTCTGAAAAAAAAAAAAAAAAAAGAAATTGGTTCGTTGCTAATTCATCGCCGCCAATTCAGCGCGAACGAAAATCATCGCCAAACAAAGCTATCGCCAAGTGAAATCATTCTTAATCAACCCCTCGCCACTGTAACCATTTAATTGACCGACTAAATTAACAAATTACAAACTAAACTAATCACCAATTTTAATCCTAGAAAATTTACTTTTTTTTTTTTTTATTAATGAATTAACTTTCGACGCTGGCAACTTGAGTTCGTGTCATTAACTCATAGCTGTAAAAGCTTGTTTATTTCCACCTGTTTTTTGTTTTTTTTACTATACACCTCTCAAGTAAGTCCAGCCGGTTTTACAATGGAGCGTGTTTTTAGCCAGCGAGGCAAAGAGAAGTTTTTACACGATGGATATCTGTTTACTTTTGATAAATGTAGTAAAGGTGATAGGGACTTGATGTTTTGGCGCTGTGAACGAATCGGTCGATGTAAAGCAAGGATTCACACAAGATTCGGCGATGTTGTGAAATTTATAAACACTCACAGCCACGACTCTTCACAAATGGCAAAGGTTACTGCAAAAATGAAAGGTTGGGTTAAAAACACAACGGAAAGCCCAAATTTAGTAATTAATGAAATTTTGGCCAGTTTAGCCCAAAAGGTAAGGTTTTAAAAATATATAAGCGGTGTCTTTTTCTATGGTTTTCTTTTAAAAAAATAATATATATATAACGTATGCATGTATGTATGTGTGTGTATGTATATATGTATGTATGCATTTATGTATATATGCATGTGTGTGTATGTATGTGTGTATGCATGTATGTGTGCATGCATGTATGTTTATGTGTATGTGTGTATGTGTTTGTGTGTGTATGTATGTATATGTGTATGTTTGCATGCATGTTTGTATGTATCTGTGTGTATGTAAGTATGTATACATGTATGTGTGTTTGTATGTATGTGTGTATGTGTATGTATGTACTGGTAACCCCTGGTGGAATTGGAAGGGTACCGTAATGACAGTATTTTATGACTTGTCATTTTAAAAGCCCATCTCATCTCCATACATTTTTAGTAATTAAGCATTTTATTTTTTTTTCAATTTTAAATAAGTGTGATTATGATCATTTAACGTCTGCTTTAGAAGCTGGCATGGGTTCGTTGGGTTGTCATGGTCTGCTCATATGTTCCATATTTTATCATGATTTCTACAGTTGGATACCTCTCTTAACTTTACAGAGTAACACCAGCACTAGAGAGGTTGTGTTGTTGGTAGTAGAGAAAACAGATGCGTGAGTGTCTGTCTGTGAAACGTATATACCTATACACCAGATTCGAACACAAAGGAACCAAACTCCCACTGTCACTGCCCCTGCCTCTCCTATTCTCCCCATCTCTCACTATTATGAGCAAATGGGGGCCCATGCAATGGCTGCCCTGGTGGACAGAATAGAGAAGGCATTTACCTGGGGGATGGTGAGGGAGATGCGCTAGAAGAGCCATTCCAGCTCACGAGGCCCACACTTGTGGGTAGCCAACAATGCCGATGGTGGTGAACAGGGAGGTGGCACTAGGGCCAAGGACACCAGAAGTCTCCACTGCTACGGGCTTAACTGCAAACCTGTCAAAGAGCAACCAATATTTGGAGAGTTTACCCTGCTTGGCCCAAAGTGCAGCAGAGCCTGGGTTAGTTGCAGACTGTACCAGGTTGCCACTGGAGAATGTGTTACTGTATGTGTCATCCCAGATGAGGGGTTAGGGGGTTTACCACCGTGGAACAGGAAAGATGGTCATGTTTGTGTATTCGCTAAGACTGAAGAATTTTTCTTTACTCTATTGTTTTTGTTCCATTTAACTTTTATGAATTGCACCAGTCACCTGGAGACCTCAAGCGTACTTGGACCCCGTACTGTCAAGTCCTCCACAAGATCGGAACATCAGCGGCCTGTCTGAGGAGGGAGCCTTCTGAGGTAGGTTGCCTGTTGCAGTGGGTGTCACGGGAATGTTATGGCAGTCTTGTCCACGGGGCGAGCCCCATTACTGCCGCACCCTAGGCCCAGAGCCCAATCAAACTCCCCCTCCCTCTCCCCATTCTTCTGTGACACTAGAGTCCTTGCCATTCCCTCCCTTTTCCCTTTATTTCTTTATTCTGTATATTTTCCCATTTTATATTTCATTCTTTCTTCTCAATCTAAATTTTCCTTTTTTTTTCTATTAAACTGTATTTACATGATATATTCCATAAACAAATAACATTTTATAAACATAACCAGCTGATGGCATGGACCAAATAAAGAGTTTGGACTGAAATTAATAGAATAAATTAGTTGAGATTATCAGATGGTTTGTGATGAAGTTGGTTTGTCAGTGAATTGGTAACAGTGTCGTCAGTAATTCATGGTCCTTATTTGTATATGACCCCCCCCCCCCCCCTTGGGTTATGGCTGACCATGGGATTGCACCTAGAAAATTCTTCCTCAATGTGACAGTCTGGGTAATGTATTTTTATTAAAGTCATCTATGCATGCCAGTCTCTCCTATCTGCACCACATGCTGTATTAGAGGGATAGGCTGATACAGCTTGGCACCAGTGTTGTTGTATCTGAGTGAACTGGAGCAATATGTAATAAAGTGTCTTGCTCAAAGACAGTGCTTTGCCTGGTTCGGCTATTGAACTCATGAGCCCAGCACTTTAGCCCTTCCATTACCATATTTCTAATGAAATACATTCTATTTCAATTAATTAATGAAGAATTTTAAGGGATTTACTTAAATTATTAATTATTTCATTACTAAGATAGTAACTTGATGTAAGGTTCTTATATAAAATTATGTTGGAAGATTTTAATTTAAATTGGAAACCTTTAAAGAAGGATCTCCTTGTTAAGCCGCCTTGGTAAAGACTATGCTGAGGGTCTGACAAAGAGATGCAGTGAGATTGTTGAGTCTAAACTAGCTGATGAACAATGTGGTTTTTGTCTGGGACGCAGCCCAGCCGACCAAATATTCACACAGTGGCAGATATTTGAGAAATTGTGCCGGCATTACCATGAGGTTTATTCTTGTTTTATCGACCTTGAAAAGGCATATGCCCACGTTCCTTGGAATCTGCTGACAGATGATTGAGGGAGATGACAGAAGATGAGGAAGTTAATGGAAGATTGAGGGAGAGGACAGATTTGAAACTAAATATATTCTCTTCTTATTTCAGCAACTTAACAACAGCATTGATAAAAAACCAATCATGTCTGTAAGAAGAGAAAATATTGAAATGTTGTCCCCACCTGCTATTACTGTACCTCACAGTCCTGAAGTTGAAATAAAGGTAAGACAATATGATAGAAATATAGAAATCCAGGTAAAAAAAGAAAATGTATTTTCTGCATATGTTTGTTCTTTGTTGTTTGTATTGCACATCTCTTCAATTAGCTTTTGGTCATACTGGTGCCATGATAAAAAACACCCAGTTCCACTCTATAAGGTGGTAGTGCTAGTGCCACAACAAAAAGCACACAGTCCACTCTATAACATGGAGGTGCTGGTGCCATGGAAAAAAGCACACTGTTCACACTCTAACATTGCCATAATGGGGCCTCAACAATAAGCACCTAGTTTTATGCTGTAAGGTGGTAGTGCTGTTGCCACAACAAAAAGCACCCAGTTCCACCCTGTAAGGGGGTTGTACTAGCCCCTCAACAAAAAGCACCCAGTTTATTCTATATGGTGGTAGTGCTGGTGCTATGACAAAAAGCACTGGAATTTTATTTTATTTGTTAAATTTTGTAATGTGTGCATAAATATATTGTTTCTTTTATGAAATAACTGGGCACTGCTGGGTAGCTCTACTAGTATATATATATAAATCAGACAGCTGTATAAGCAAATTATATTTTGTATGCCATCTGAGCAAAGAAGGAGGCTTATAAAGCTTGGCTTGGAAATAAGTCCTACTTCTTGCACTTGTGGTACAAGTAGGCACGAAGAATTGCAGCATAGACAGAAAAGGCATCCAAAGTTAAGACACGGGAGGATTTTGGAGCTAAGCTGGAATCCGACTTCAGATCAGTAAATATAGTGTTCTAGTAGACCATCCACTGACTTCGTAATAAGAAGCCCTCCTCCACACCTGCTATCAAGTCTGCTATGAGTCTGGGGTTCTCCTCTCTTCAGAGAGGTATATCCTTGCGAGGTGGAGAGAATACTTTGTTGATCTCTTAAACCCAATCACAACAGCATCTTTGGATGTACACAAGGTGCATCTGGGAGCGGTGACTAATCTCTCAGAGACTGAGGTCACAAGAGCAGTTAAAGAGCTGAAGTGTGGCAAGGTTGTAGGGGAAGATGAAATCCAGCCCAAGATGTTAAAAGCCTTAAATAGAGAAGATATTTTCTGGCTGACTCATGTGTGCCAGGTGGCCTGGATCTCTGGAAAGGCACCTAAGCAAATGTAATTGAGAGTGATAATTCTAATTTTCAAAAAGGGAGGCAAGAGAGATTGTTCCAATTAAAGAGGGATCTCCTTGTTAAGCCTCCCTGGTAAAGTCTATGCTAAGTGTCTAGCAAAGAGATGTCTGGAGATTGTTAAGTCCAAGCTAGCTGATGAACAGTGTGTTTTTCAACTTGAACACAGCACAGCCGACCAAATATTCACACTGTGGCAGGTTTTTGAGAAATCATGAGAGTATTGCCTAGAGGTATATTCTTGTTTTGAAATGTTGACTCAAGCTATTGAGATGTTCACTCAAGCTATTAAAATGTTGAATCAAGCTATTGTAATGTTGACTCAAGCTGTTGAAAGTGTGCTTTTATTAGTTTGAGAATGGAAAAGTTTATAAAACATGAGAAAGAATACTCATTCATTGATACCCAAATGACACAAGCCCAGGCAGTGTGGGAGTATGTTCTCTCTCATATGCAGAATCTTAGGTGCTAGCTGCCTTGTCCCAGCAGACAGAATGGAGAAAGGGTTACCCTAGAGCAGCATTTCACAACTTTTTTTACCCTTTCAGGGAACCCTTGAAATAGTTTTCATGTCTCAGGGAACCCTCAAAATCATAATTATTATATACCATTATAAATATCTATCTCTTTTATATTTTATATACAACATAGTTCATGTGTTTCAGATAACTAGTTTATAGTAAAATTACAAACATAAAATTAAATAAAAATTATTCAAAAATACATTAACTTATTTACCACTGTTTCTCACGGAACCCCTAGTGACCTCTTGTGGAACCCTAGGGTTTAATTTGAGTAAAATGGCAGCCATCTTTACTTCATGTCCTGAGTGTATGCTTATGGTGACCCTCTTCACTTGATCCCCTAAGCATGTACTTAGTTTGTTTAACCCTTTAATATTTAAACCGGTTGTATTCAACCAGAACTCTCTCACCTTTTCCTGTTCAAACCAGCTGTAACTGGCCACTCATACCTACATTAAGGTATTGTTTTCAAAATAAATAATATCAAAATTTCGTAGCTTTGATATTATGTGAGATAACAATAATAAATATAGAGTAATGTAAATGCTAAAGGTTTAATGCTTAATCCAACTCTGGCTAAAGGTCATTAATCACAGCTAAAACAAGATATTCAAATATTGAAAGGGAAACCTTGGCAATTGTATGGAGTACTCAAAGAGCACACCATTTTCTGCTTAACCAAAAATTTTAATTGGTTTCATGTTTTAGGGCTCTGGGATTTGTTTTTAAACTGAACCAGTTCCAAATTTATTGCATCTATTTGATCAGTGGATCTACTAGAAACAACAGCCAAAGATACGTACATACATCCACACACACATATACTATAGAAATACACACACACACACATATATACTCATATATATATATATATACTCACACATACATAGTTGCAAACACACACACATATATATATATATATTAAAATTGAGTGAGAAAAAATTCAATTTTGAGATTATATATATATAATATATATATATATTATATGTAGAAGAGATATGACTTTCCAGGGATAACTTGAACCGTTAAGGTATATATCTTTGGTCATGTCAAATATTTATAAAACATTTTGTATTTTATCTGATGATAGCGTACCAAAACTTTTGGTACCCTTAAATATATATAATAGAATAAATATGGTTTTATAAATATAGTTTCCATTTATTTAATATCATTGTATATATATTATATATATAATATATATATATATCTGTGTTTGTCTTTTTCAATCTTGATATATGTACGTATACACAGGTGTGGATGTGTGTGTGGCTTTTCTGAATTTCCTAGCTGCATTTTCCCAGCTGACTTTTCCCATCAAAATTTTCGCAGCCGACATTTATCATCCGCTGTTCTCTCCTAGCGAAACCATCTTATTTTGTCCAGGTAAAGTCAGGGATGATAAGTTTTTATTTGATGTTTAATTAAGGCAATATAATAATAAATTATGTTTGTAGACAGTTGAAAAAAAAAAGGCTGTAAATATTCGGAATTATCATTTATTTATTGAGAAATTTAAGTGATATTTCTAAAGTTAAACATTCGGTTTCCTTGCTTTCATTTTTTTAATAGTAATATTTGCGTTTTAATTCTAAAAAACAAAACAAAGCATTTGAATATATTATATTTAGGATTAACACTTTTCATGTTGGAATATGAATAACAACATTTCGTATATCACAAGTATTAGGGGAAAGAAAAAAGCTTGCAACGATGGTTATATCTATGGTTTCGAGAAGAAAAGTAAGAAAGACGACCAACTGTATTTTTATGTATGTGAAAGACACAGATACGAGCAATGCCCGGCCAGAATACACGTGAAGTACGATATGATTGTTAAACGATCGCACCAACATACTCACGTTAGGCGTACACCAACTAGGGCTATAGAATTCGAACGTCAGATCAGAGAACGAGCTGCGAGCATGGTGCCCAGGAAAAAGATCAATAAACCAGCTTTTGTTGCAGTAATAATATCACCTGTACGTACAATCACTCTTTATTTTGTTTGTACTGCTTGTTATAAACATGAATACCTTCCTCCACATCTCTCTCTATATATATTAGAAAGTGAACAACACAATATATAACTACTCCATTACCAAATGTTTCAGGACCCTAGACAGTATTAATATTTGTCTAGATCGTTCATCAGACAGAGATGTTAAGAATAGAAAATATGAAAGGAGATGGTAATGGAGTAGTTATATATTATGTTGTTCACTTTCTAATTAAATAGCTCTGTTCTATACATAGAGCACTCTTTTTTCTTTTGCTTTTTCTTCGGAATTACCTAACACACACACACATCATCATCATTTTACGTCCGCTTTTCCCTGCTTGCAAGGGTGGGACGGGTCCTATTCAGCACAGCATCTCTCTACTTGTCACGGTCCTTCGTCATCTCTTCCGTGATTATCAGCTATCTCAGGTCTGCTCTCACCACCGCCGCCCATGTTTTTCGTGGTCTTCCTCTACTACGTCTTCCTTCTACTGGGATTTCTTGGCACTTCTTTACCCAGCGATCACCCTCCATGCGCATCACATGGGATGTGGGGGTATATATACACATGAGGGCGGTGGGTTCGCAGAGTCATTTCGTTAGAATTTCGGACAATATTATTCCGGCTCTTTACTATCTATCTATCTGTCTGTCGTTCTGTCTATCTAGCTGTCTGTCGCTCTGTCTATGTATCTGTTTGTCTGTCTATCCGCCCGTAAATATGATGATAAACATATAATATACGTGCGGCTGTGATACTTTTGGCTGGGAAATTGATCGGTGTGAAAATACTGCTGGGAAATGTTACATATAAATGTTGAAGTGTATATGTGTAACCAGGGAGTTTAATAAACTCCCAGTCCTTATGTTAGTATGCACGTGTGTGTGTATATATAAATTTAGGTAAAAATAACAAGTGGAAAAGTAGGTAAAAATGACACAAGTGGTAGTAGCAGTAGTGGTAGCCGTAGTCCTAGTAATAGTAGCAGTGGTTGTTGTGGTAGTAGTAGCAGTGGTGTTGGTGGTTCCCAATAGTGTATGTTTCAATAAACATACTTTTTATCTTTTCCCAGCTGCTGTTTAATTACAAGTGTTAACCTTGCCCCCCCCCCCCCCCCCCGTCACAGAATTCCCAAAGGAATTAATTCTTTGGCCCTAAAGCCTTAATACCCCTTTCTCTTTCTGCCAATTCCTTTGTACCATTTTTTTTATAAACGAAATCATTTGTACTCCAGGCACAAAAGTGTGATGACGTTAAGAAGCTTAAAAAACATTTGAAATATATTAATTCTTTTTTGAAGTTTTTAGCTTATAATTTGTAATAACCTCATCATGGAAGTCATATTAAGTAATAAAGGAAAAGAGATTTGCTTCCAAGGATACATGTATACAAAACAGATTGTAAGATCAACTACTATCAGATGGAGATATGTTAAGAGAACATCTTTTTGTAAAGGTACCATGACCCTGATATGACTGATCTGGAACCAGCTAAAAACCACAACCACGCTCCTGATTATGCAGCTATTTTAGCCACAAAGTGCATCAAAAACATGAAGAGAAAAGCAGCAGAAACAGAAGATCAACCTAACCAGAATTACAGCAATAACCTGGATGCCTTACCAGCTGAAGCAAAGGTGTTAATTCCAAGTGAGGAAACCTATAAAGAGAAACTTGTGTAACCAAAGATCAAAACTCTATCCACAAGTACTACTACCACCACTACCTCTACTTCTACCTCCAGCCCCACCACTTCCACCACAACCAAAACTTGTGCCATTTTTACCATTGCAAGCAGGGAAAAGTGGACGTAAAATGATGATGATGATGATGATATAAATTAATCAGGCTAAATATGGCGGTGTCATACCCAAAGACTGGTGCAGCAGTATTCTCATAAATTGCTACAAAGATAAAAGGGATGCTCTCGAGAGGAGCAATTATAGGGGCATAAAACTGATGGATCAGGTTATGAAAGTGGCAGAACGGATATTAGCGCAACTAATTAGGGAAAGGGTCAAACTCGATGAGATGCAGTTTGGTATTGTGCCTGGGAAAAGTACAACAGATGCCCTCTTCTTAGTGAGACAACTACAAGAGAGGTTCTTAGAGAAGAATAAGCCACTATACTTAGCTTTTGTTGACCTAGAGAAGGCCTTTGATAGGGTACTCCGATCTGTCATCTGGTGGTCCCTAAGGAAACTAGGTGTGGAGGAATAGCTTGTGAGGACAGTGCAAGCTCTGTACAGAGGTGCTGTCAGTAAAGTGAGAGTAGGAATGGAGTTTAATGAGGAATTCCAGATACAAGTAGGAGTACATCAGGGTTCAGTCCTCAGCCCGCTCTTGTTCATTATAGTCCTCCAAGCCATAACAGAGGAGTTTAAGACAGGCTGCCCATGGGAACTTCTCTATGCTGATGATCTGGTTCTTATAGCAGAGAATAAAGAGAATAAATTATGGCTATGGAAACAGCAGTTGGAATTAAGAGGACTGAGAGTGAACCTAGCTAAGACAAAAGTGTTGATGAGTAGAAAAGAGGACAAAACTCTGATTCCGTCAGGGAAATGGCCATGTTCGATATGCAGAAAAGGAACTGGCATAAATTCTATAAAATGTACACAATGCAGATCTTGGGTACACAAGAGATGTAGTGGGATAGCAGGCAAACTAACAGTAGGGAAAAATATGTATGCAGTAGATGTACAGGGAAATTAGACGGTAGAAGTCGCATTGATAGACACATTTTTCCAATGCAGATGGGTTCTATAGAATTGGTTGATAACTTCTGGTACCTAGGTGATTAGATTGGCATGGGAGGCGGGTGTTCAGAGGCCATAGTATCTAGAATAAGGACGGGTTGGAAGAAGTTTAGGGAGCTGCTTCCTCTGCTGACGAAGAAGGGTTTCTCCCTGCGTACAAAAGGTCGGTTATATGATGCCTGTGTGAGGTGCACGATGCTGCATTGGTAGTGAGACATGGGCAGCAACTGCAGAGGATATGCGACGGCTGGAGAGAAATGAGGCAAGCATGCTCCGTTGGATGTGTTGAGAGAGAAACTGTGTTTAAAAGGGATAAGTTGTAGTGTGCGGGAGAGTAGACTGCGATGGTATGGACATGCGATGCGCATGGAGGATGACTGCTGGGTAAAGAAGTGCCAGTTGAAGGAAGACGCAGTAGAGGAAAACCACGGAAAGCATGGGCGGAGGTGGTGAGAACAGACCTCAGATCGCTGAAGCTCACGGTGGAGATGACGAAGGACCGTGACAAGTGGAGAGTAGCTGTGCTGAATAGGACCCGTCCCACCCTTGCAAGCAGGGAAAAGTGGACGTAAAATGATGATGATGATATATATATGTATATATATATTTGCTCTATGGTTCTTATATATTTGATATATATTTATCCTTATCGAGCCCTCTTTGGATTTTAGGCTTCACATTTATTATTATTAATATTATATATGTATATATCATCATCATCATTTTACGTCTGCTTGCAAGGGTGGGACGGGAACTGATTCTGGCTTGATTTCTACAGTTGGATGCCCTTCATAACACCAACCTCATTTACACTGAGTGGTGTGTGCTTTTTTCCGTGGCGCCTACGTGGGCTGGGTGCTTTTTTGCCGTGACACCTCCATGACCACTTTGCAGTGGAATGATAGGGACCCCAGTCCTATCACCTCATTTCCACAGCTGAGTAAACTGGAGCAATGTGAAATAAAGTGTCTTGCTCAAGGAAACAACGCATCACACGGTCTGAGAATTGAACTCACAACCTTTCGATTGCAAGGCCAATGCTCTAACCACTAAGCCATGCCCCTTCACATATATATATATATTATCATCATCATCATCATATATATATATATATCATCATCATATATATGCCTCCATATATATATGTATGTATATATATATATATATATATATATATATATATATATATATATATATATATATATATATATGAAATATTTCCGTAGAAAAGGTAAAGGAATCAAGAGTGCTCTATGTATAGTACAGAGCTATTTAATTATGTAATAAACAACACAATGCAATTATTCAATTTACCAAAGGTTTCACAAAGACAGGCAACGTCAATAAAGGCGTCCGAAGTCATTCAATGTATATATATATGTGTGTATATATATGTGTATATATATGTGTATATATATGTATATATATATGTGTGTATATGTATATATATTGGCCGCTAAAGGTTTCTCCTTAAAAATGAAAGGCAGACTGTATGATGCCTGCATACGAACAGCAATGTTACATGGCAGTGAGACGTGGGCATTGTGTGTAGAGGAACGAAGCTTGCATGCTCCGTTGGATGTGTAATAGTAATATACGCGAACGGCAAAGCATAAATGAACTAAGTGAGAAATTAGGAATAAGAGGGAACAGATGCTGTTTGCTCGAGAGAAGACTACGTTGGTATGGTCACATGATGCGCATGAAAGACGATAGCTGTATAAAAAAGTGCAGGGCGATTAAAATAGATGGAAGTTATGGAGTAGGCAGACCCAGAAAAACCTGGGACGATTTGATAAATTCCGACCTTACACACTTACACCTCTCCAAGACAATGTCACTGGACCGAGATCTTTGGCACCACGCAGTAATACAGAAGACCCGCCTTGCCTAAGTACAAAGCGAAACCTACAGTCAGTAGGCTCCTCCTAACCAAAAATACACCCCCACCCCATCTACACCTAAAGTTATGTCGGTGCCACAACATCCAGTCGTAAATAAATGAGGTCGTGTAGGTGTCACGACAAAAAACACACAGTCCACGCTGCAATGTGGCTGTGTACGTAACACGGTAAAAACCTCCCAGTCCACACTGCAAACGAGGTTGGTGTTAGAAGGGCATCCAGCCGTAGAAAACCCGCCAGGCAGTGCTATACGAGCAAGACAACCAATCTTGCTTCAAGTGGGACAATTCCCATCTAAACCCATGCTAACGTGGAAGATAGACATTAAACGACGATGATGATGATGATGTATATATATTCAGAATTAGCCGTCGAAACGGCTTGAGCTCAGCCGTCGGGGTCCTACTCGTTCCTATCACCCACTCTACTACCCTAAGTATTGAGTACTTTGGTGCGTTATGGTCCATCTGGTTCCTTATCACATTCTCTTCGTTATATATATATATATATATATATGTATATTTAATATAGAAAAGCTTCTACAGGACTAGAACTGTTTCATTCTGGAGAAATCATCAGGAAGCCGACTGTCCAAGTAATATGGTGGTATTTATATCTTTTCTAGTGGTAGGAGAGGATGGTGATTGGGATGGGTGGAGGTCATTCATTGATGGGTTTAAAGAAATGGGAATTCTTTAAAAACTATATTTAGAATAACAAAGGCAGAAAGAATGATTTAGATAGGTTCATTCTGGGGGTGCCACTCCTGATTTTTAAGGTTCACTTAAGCTAACAATGTCTTTGGTCAGGTGTCTACAAGCACATTTACACACACATATAGAGCTCTCACTCCCACCCACTCACAAAAACATACACTCTTATACCTATATATATATGTACACAAACACACATATATATATAACTTGCCATTGAACCACACTTGCGTACGGTCGGACTATACTTGTATCCCTATGTGTATTATTTACATGTAGGAACACATACTTTTATTATTATTCTTCCCAACGGTAGAGAAACCTTTGGTCATTTGAACGGCTGCTATTTTTGATAACGAGAGATTGACCTGTCCACCTTGCTTTCAGTCTTTGTACACGGTACTAGAAAAAATTGTTTTATCATTCATTTGTTGGGGCAGTTTTGTACGGCGCCAGTTTGTAATTTGAACTCGGGAATCTGATATTCTCCGAGAGAGAAAAGCCTTCTGACGCGGATCTTTTTTTCAATGGAAATCCACTTGGATTATCTATTTGTTTTGGGATCTGAAACCGTGGTAAAGGCACATATAGTAAGTACAGTGAATTCTTTGAAATTTATTTTAAAATTTTTTCTTTATTTGCTTTTCCTTGATTTTATATATATATATATATTATAGAATGCCGTTAGCTTCTTGCTAAAACAATCTCTATACCTCTCATTTATATGTATATATATATATATATATATATATATATAATTGTTTCTACTTTTGGCACAAGGCCAGTAATTACCCAGTCAATTACTGGTACTTTATTTGATCGACCCACGTAAGGATGAAAGGCAAAATTAACCTCGACGGGATTTGAACTCAAACCGTAAAGGGACGTAACTATGCCAGAAAGCATGCCGTCCGACCCTCTACCGATACTGCCAATTCACGGACTCAGCATATTTATCAATGCCAGGACCGGTTGTATCTCAGCGTACTCAATAGATAATGTAGGATACATTCCCAGAGTATACACATAGTTATTCGCTTCAATACAACACATGTAAAACGGGTGCCTATAATAGTTCCCGGACTCGAGTTTCTGCCGCACTAATGCAGCAGTAAGGTGCACTGCACCATCCGTCTGCATATATTATGCAACAATGCACAATCGGCTTATGCGGCTTCACCAGCGGGTATCGCCTAATCAATAACCAATCGATCGACAGAATCCAAACTCCAGTCCATGCCGGTCATGACTGTTTGCAAGCAGGGAAAAGCAGATGTAAAACGATGATGATGATGGTGATTATATATATATATATATATATATATATATATATATATATATATATATATATATGGTGATGATGATGATGATATATATATATGATGATATATATATATATATATATATATATATTTTTTTTCATTCTGAGGATTGAAAGCAAAACCTTTTGCTTTTAAGAAACCACTGGTAAATGGAATAATTGCCTTATGTTGTTTATTACATAATAATAATAATTAAGCTCTGTTGCCTACATAGAGCACTCTTTTTTCCTGGACTTTTCCGATGGAATTACTTCACACACACACACACACACACACACACACATATATATATATATATATATATATATATATATATATATATATATATATATATATATATGGAGGCACATGGCTTAGTGGTTAGAGCATGGGCTTTGCAATCGAATGGTTGTGAGTTCAATTCTCAGACCGGGTGATGTGTTGTTTCCTTGAGCAAGACACTTTATTTCACATTGCTCCAATTTACTCACCTGAGATGATAGGACTGGGGTCCCTATCATTCCACTGCAAAGTGGTCGTGGAGGTTCCACGGCAAAAAAGCACCCAGCCCACACTGTAAAGTGGACATGTAGGCGCCACGGAAAAAAAGCACCCACCACTCAGTGTAAATGAGGTTGGTGTTATGAAGGGCATCCAACTGTAGAAATCAAGCCAGAAAAGGAAATCAAGCAAGACAAGGTCAGCCGACTGGACACTGCCCACAACAGAACAACCCGTCTAACCCCTGCTAGCATGGAAGAACGGACGTAAAACGGTGATGATGATGATGATATATACATATATATATATATAAGTTAAAACAATGAAAAAAAAATTCAAGTCATTACAAATATACTTCACTGCTTTACGATTGTTTCTAGGTGATGATAATACATCGTAACCATACTTCGTTATCGATCTATGTAAGGTTAGTTACAAAATATCAGATAAGGAAAATATTTACTTACATGTATATCACCAGCTGTTGTCAAAATTTTGCTTTACATGGCTGAATACAATAAATGTAATCTGAGTTTTTCGAATATTAATACTTGTTTCTACGTTAGGCACAAGGCCAGCAATTACCCAGTACATTACTGGTACTTTATTTTATCGACCCCGTAAGGATGAAAGGCAAAGTCAACCTCGGCGGGATTTGAACTCAGATCGTAAAGGGACGTAACTATGCTGGAAAGCATGGCGTCCGACCCTCTACCGATACTGCCAATCCACCGCCACTCGAATATTAATAATAACATTCGATTCATTTGCAATTATGCAAACATCGTCAATTTTAAAGCCATGCCGGTAGAATGAACCCTTCATTCTTGCTCCTGTGTTGGCATGTAAACAGAACTGCTGACACTAATGTTTCTGGTATCACCAATCAGTTACTATATTTTAGAAAATAGCATATATTTTCACTAGCTCTGACAGTTGGCAGGTGAACAGTGAGCTGTACTGATGAAGGGTGATACCCAGAAACAGTAGTGTCTGCAGTTCTGTTTACATGCCAACACAAGAGCATGAATGAGGGGCTCATTCTACTAACATGGCTTTAAAAATGAGGCTTGTTTGCATAACTGTAAACAAATTGAATATTATTATTAATATTCGAAAAACTCAGATTACATTTATTGTATTCAGCCATGTAGAGCTAAATTTTTCTTTTTGTTGTTTTTTTTCGTTGTTTTCTCTTTTCTTCCCTTTTCCCTTCTATTTTCCTTCCCTCCCTCCTCCATTTTCCCAATAACTTACCCAGTTATTGAACGCACTGGGGGTAGATATCTTGTCTTTAATGCGTAGAAATATCGGAGACCCCCAGCAGACAACTGATGAGGAAAACTCTCCCTCCCCCTGTTCTTATTCTCATTTTAAGCTACCTTAACTAGCAACTACACAGCCATTCCTATTCTCCATATATTTTATCATGTTTTGCTGTGACCCGTCTTCTACCTACCTATTTCGGTACTATCTTATCTTACCCCTCTTTCTTCCTCTCCCTCTCACTTTCACTCATCATCTCTCTGCTTGCCACCTCATTG
The DNA here is from genome assembly GCA_964016885.1 of Eledone cirrhosa. Classification (NCBI taxonomy): domain Eukaryota; kingdom Metazoa; phylum Mollusca; class Cephalopoda; order Octopoda; family Eledonidae; genus Eledone; species Eledone cirrhosa. Next base: position 606,287 of record OZ024751.1, read on the forward strand.
TTTCCCTCGCCTGACCCTCTAGCATAGCAGTCCTTTTCTCACTTACACTCGCTGGGGTCAGATGTGTCTTTTCGCTCGCCCACACGCTCTTGAACTTAAGTTCTCTTACCGCTGTAGTCTTGGACTTTCGTACCTTAATTTGCTCGCACATTGCTCGGTTTGTTGTTTTTTTTCGCTGTTTTCTCTTTTCTTCTCTTTTCCCTTCTATTTTCTTTCCCTTCCTCTTTTGTTTTCCCAATAACTTACCCAGTTATTGAACGCTCTGGGGGTAGATATCATGTCTTTAAAGCGTGGAAATATCCGAGACCCCCAGTAGACAACTGATGAGGAAAGCCCTCCCCCCCGTTCTTGCTTTTTTTTTTATTCTCACTCCATTTTAAGCTACCTTAACCCCTTAATGTTCAAATCAGCCAAAATTCTCTACCTTTTTCTATTGAAGCTGGTTGTAACTGGTCACTCAAACTGATGTTAAGGTATTGTTCTCAAAATAAATACTTTCAAAATCTCATAGATTCGATATTATGTGAGATAAAGCCTTTACTATGAAAATATAATAGTATATATAGAGAAATGTGAATGTTAAAGGGTTAACTAGCAACTACACAGCCAATCCTATTCTCCATATATATATAAACAAATATATAAGTATGAATATATATATATATGACAACTACAGGATAAGTACCTAGCTAACAGTAAACCCCTATACTTAGCTTTTGTTGACTTGAAGAAAGCCTTTGACAGAGTACCCCGCTCGATTATCTGGTGGGCCCTTAGAAAACTAGGTGTTGATGAATGGCTTGTGAGAGCTATACAAGCCATGTATAAAGAAACAGTCAGCAAGGTTAGAATTAACAACGAATATAGTGAAGAGTTTAGCGTAAAAGTTGGTGTTCATCAGGGCTCCGTCCTTAGCCCCCTCCTATTTATTATTGCCCTTCAGGCTATAACAGAGGAGTTCAAGACCGGCTGCCCATGGGAACTCCTATATGCAGATGATCTAACGCTCGTAGCTGAATCAATGGCTGAACTAGAGAAGAAATTCCAAACATGGAAGCATGGCCTAGAATCAAAAGGCTTTAAAGTTAACTTGTCTAAGACTAAAATTCTAGTTTGTAGGAAGGAAAATAGGGCACCGGTCCCATCTGGGAAATGGCCATGCTCAGTGTGTAGGAAAGGAGTAGGTAGAAACTCTATTTTATGTCCCAAATGCAAAGTATGGGTACATAAAAGATGTAGTGGGATCACAGGTAAGCTAACTAAGAATATAGATTTTATTTGTGGCCGGTGCTCTGGTGCAATAAGTAGCAGCAAGTGCCCACAGAATACTAACTCATTCCATTGCACAGATGGTTCTATAGAAATAGTGGATAGCTTCCGTTACCTGGGTGACAAAATCAGCAGTGGGGGAGGGTGCTCTGAAAGTACAGTAGCTAGAGTCAAAACGGGATGGAAAAAGTTCAGAGAGCTTATACCACTATTGGCCGCTAAAGGGTTCTCTCTAAAAATGAAAGGTAGGCTGTATGATGCCTGCATACGAACAGCAATGTTACATGGCAGTGAGACCTGGGCATTGTGTGCAGAGGATATACGCAGACTGGAGAGAAACGAAGCTTACATGCTCCGCTAGATGTGTAATAGTAATATACGTGAACGGCAAAGCATAAACGAACTAAGGGAGAAATTAGGAATAAGAGGGATCAGATGTTGTTTACTCGAGAGAAGACTACGTTGGTATGGTCACGTGATGCGCATGAAAGACGACAGCTGTATAAAAAAGTGCAGGGCAATAAAAATAGACGGTAGCCACGGTGTAGGCAGACCCAGAAAAACCTGGGACGACTTGATAAATTCTGACCTCACACACTTACACCTCTCCAAGACAATGTCACTGGACCGAGATCTTTGGCGCTACACAGTAATGCAGAAGACCCGCCTTACCTAAGTGCAAAGTGAAACCTACTACACTCAGTAGGCACTTCTAACAAAATACACTCCTGCAGGACTAAAAACAAAACCTGTCAAAGGGCAAAGGAGCTGTTAAGAATCAATGGCCATCCAAAATCACCGGGAGAGATGACCCCTTAGCCTTTGTCAAGGCAGAATTCTAGGAGAAGGAAAACTCTGATATAACACCTGCATCCCTGACGGTATCCAATGATGTTGACTTGTTCTTCTTTTTGGTAAATATCTTGGTTAAGAGAGTGGGACTGGCTTTGTGCAGTGCCTTTGCTCACTATAAAAGATTCACGGCACAGGCATTGCTTTATATCTGGAGATCTCTCTGCACTTGTCGTCACATGGTACCATGGGCCCAGCACTATGTGTCAATAATTGTCACAAGTGTAGTGTTTGTACCAGAGTTTTCAAGTCGCTGGCTGGACTAAAAAGTCACACTCGTTCAGCGCATCGGTAGGAGTTCTCCTACATGGATATAAAGTAGTGGCCGTACTCGAAAACGAGTTGGCAACCACCATATATATATATATATATGCAAATTGGGTTTGTTCCAGAAAAAGGCACCACTGATGCCCTCTTCCTTGTGAAGCAGTTAGAGGAAAAGTACCTACCTAAAAGTAAGCCGCTCTACCTAGCATTCGTCGCCTGGAAAAACCCTTCGACTGAGTCCCCCGTGCTATAATCTGGTGGGCTCTTAGAAAATTAGGAGTAGATGAATGGCTTGTGAAAGCTGTACAAGCCATGTATAGAGGAGCAGTCAGCAAAGTTAGGGTTAGCAATGGGTATAGCGAGGAATTTAGCATACAAGTCTGTCCACCAGGGCTCTGCTCTTAGCCCTTTCCTGTTCATTATAGTTTTGCAGGCAATAACGGAGGAGTTTAAGACCGGATGCCCATGGGAACTCCTGTATGCGGATGATCTCGCACTTATAGCTGAATCCATGGTGAAACTAGAGAAGAAATTCCAAACATGGAAGCAGCGACTAGAAAGAAAGGCTCTCAAAGTCAACCTGACAAAGACTAAGGTTCTTGTAAGTAGACGAGAAAACAGAACCCAGATTCCCTCAGGGAAATGGCCTTGCTCAGTATGTAGGAAAGATGTAGATAGGAACTCCACCTCTGCCCCAAATGCAAACAATGGGTACACAAGAGATGTAGTGGGATCTGAGGAAGCTTAATTAAGAATGTAGGCTTCATATGTAGCAGCTGCGCTGGGACAGCAAGCAGCAAACGACCACAGGAAACAAGCACCACCAAACTCTGGGAGGGCTCTGTAGAAACAGTAGACAGCTTCTGCTACCTAGGTGACCGAATTAGCAGAGTAGGTGGGTGTTCGGAAAGTACAATAACTAGATTAAGAACGGGATGGAAGAAGTTCAGGGAGCTACTGCCACTGCTAGCTGCAAAAGGCTTTTCCCTCAAAATAAAAGGCAGACTGTATGATGCGTGTATACGAACAGCAATGTTACATGGAAGTGAAACCTGGGCACTGTCTGTGGAAGACTTGCGTAGATTAGAAATAAATGAAGCTGGCATGCTCCGATGGATGTGTAATAGTAATATATGCGAACAGCAAGGCATAAACGAATTGAGAGAGAGACTAAGCATAAGTGGAATCAAATGCTGTGTGCAGGAGAAGTGATGCGTATGAAGGATGACAGCTGCATTAAAAGATGCAGAGCACTAGAAGTCGATGGGAGTCGCGGAGTGGGGAGACCCAAGAAGACCTGGGATGAGGTGATAAAAGCCAACCTTACCCAATTGCACCTCTCAAGGGCGACGACACACGACTGTCACCTCTGGCGACATGAGTAATAAAGAAGACCCGACTTCCCACGGGTACAAGCTGAAGCTTATAGACAATATGTCCCCATCCCCTCCCACTGCAAAGTTGTCGTGGAGGTGCCATGGCAAAAAAGCACCCAGACCACACTGTAAAGTGGACGTGTAGGCGCCACAGAAAAAAAGCACCCAGCACTCAGTGTAAATGAGGTTGGTGTTAGGAAAGGCATCCAGCTGTAGAAATCAAGCCTGAATCAGTTCCCGTATGAGCAAGACAAGGCCAGCCGACTGGACACTGCCCACAACAGGACAACTGTATAACCCATGCTAGCGTGGAAGAACGGACGTAAAACGGTGATGATGATGATGATGA